>JAADVW010000537.1:0-23665 GCA_023335875.1 Elongisporangium prolatum | reverse complement strand
GTGGTTCATCCAGCTCTTTTGCATGTGCGCGAGTCTTTTAATTGGCTCTACACTGCATTTACCACCCCTGATGTTTTTCAACATCACCCAAATTCTCCAAAGAGACCAAATCTTTAAGTCCAAGGTCATGACGAAGTATTTGTCTTTGATGTTTTGTAATACGCAGAATCGGGCTGATTCATAGCAGTGGTGAGTTATTTTTTGTAGAATTGCATGGCTCAGTGAGGTCTTTAAGCATTGAATAAAGGCACTATTCAATTGAAGCAAATGGGAATGTTTGGGTCAACATACAATGCTCTCACATGAAGCTGCTCACATTTCAATTGACGGCAGATCTGACTAGGGCTCATTTGTCATCGCACTTCAATACTATTACTTCTGCATGGACGTCACTACATTCCGCAAACTGGAACTGAACTGCATCATGATCACGAACTGCTTATCGCGCTCTTGGTAGTCTTGGCTCATGTTGTGCTGGATGCGCTGGATGGCGTCTCCATAGGACTGCAGGTGACTCATGTTGCTCAAATTTGCGCTCGCGATGGTGTGATCGATCGCAGCACGAAGTTTGTCCAGCTCCTGTTGCTGATTCTGCAAAGCACTATCCAACTGGGCACACTTGCTATGACAGGCCTTGAGTACATCGGGCACGTCACCGAGCGTTCGTGCCTCCATCGACCGAACATGCACAAGCACACTGGGTGAAAATATGAGCACGCGTGCGAGCGCTTCGTCCCGACGTTGAGCGTTCATGTCCATTTGATTGCGATAGTGAGTGATCTTGGTGTTAAGGTTCGCAGCGAGTGCCACATTCTGGTACGAGATTTGGTGCACAGATCGAGTGAGCTCCGCCAAACGCGCTTCACATTTCATAGTCTCCTTGTTCCACCGATTGTAGTTTTCAATCATGGCAATCTTGAGCGGGTTGTCATCAACAGAGACCGAGTGTAAGGGGGTAGTCATGGGTGGTGGTGCAGGTGCAGACACCGGAGATGGGATACTAGGAGGAACGGGTGGTCCTGCTGCTGGTGCTACCATTGCACCTATGCTGTTCGACGTGAATACCGAGTGCGACATGGCTGAAGCAGCATTCATCTGAACTGCCGTGGAGGTCGGTGTCGCAAATGGCGCCGAGTGCATGGGGACGGAGTTAGTTGGTCGTGCAAATGGATTCGCCGAGTAATCACGGCCTGCCGGTACTGGCAACGAGGTCGGAGTTGAGGCATTTGGTGCGGATGTGCTTGGTGGCTGGGCAACAACGTTCGAACCAGTCATACCTCTCTGCTTCATAAGGAGAACTTGCTCGTACAACGTCCGCCCAATCGTTTCTGTCGGCGCTAGAGTAAGTGCTGGAACTGGCAGCACTGGTGTTTGCAGGTGCGTGGCTGCAGCCAGCGCTTCTGTAGACCTTTGCACCAGTGCAGATGGGGTAAATGGAGATGGTCGAGCCATGTTCTCTCGATCTGTCGCAGGTAATCGTCGCTTTCGAGACGAGACGAACACAACTTCAGAATCGGAGTCCTCTTCCTGATCTTCGTTTGGTGCTGAGACAGCTGCAGCAGTTATTGTGGCGGCAGACATAACAGTTGCTGCTACAGTCGGAGTCGTCGGAGTCTGAGTAGTGACTGAAGACGTAGCAGTTGACGTAGCAGGAATCACTGGAGGTTGAACGCTCGTCTGTTGAGAAAGTGATCCTGAATTCACGGCAGGAGCCACTGGCGACGTCAGAGGAGTTGGCTGCTGAGTGACACTCGGAACTGGTGCTGGAGTTGAGGTTGGTTGCGATTGTTGTGGCTCACCACCGTTCTGCACCGGCACGACACTGTCTGAGCTCTGGTTGTGTTCTTGGATGTGGCTCGGTGTCTCTCTCACAGTGGAGTCAGAGGCTTCCGGACGCTTCTCTTGAGCCGTCGTAGCCTCGCTCTTCTTCATCTCTTGCAGCTGCAGGCCATGGATGCTCTTGACCATGGACTCAAAACCCACTGACCAAGAGGCTTGACCCACCATCTTGCCACTGGAACCTGACCCAATCAAGTGATCAATATCAAGATAGAAATCCCATAGACAGAACTAGAATCGTACCTTCAATGGCGAAGACGTTGTGTCGCGGAGCAGGCTTGGAGCCCAATACCAGTACATGGGGCTTAGCGTGGCAGTCAGCGCAGAAGTACGCGTCGCAGTCGTAACACCACATGGACGGTGCACCTTTCGCGCAGCGAACGCATGTGGCTAAAAGCGTGACGGCGTATAAATACAAAACGACTCGAGTAATACCACACAACAAAGCACAGCTCACCTGCAGCCGGCCTCGGGTACTGGCAGTTCTCACAACGCGTCTGTCCGGACGCCATCAGCCGACGGCGGCAAGAGCGACAGCGGTCGATCGAGATGCCGTACGCTGGAGAAACAAACGAGATCAGCAGGCGCAAAGACCGCAGCAAGCGCTATGTAGACTCACCATGTAGTGCTCTGCCGCTGTTGCGGTCGAATTTGGACACAGTTTCGAGCATTGCGCTGCCCCACGCGACAGCGCTCCCGCCGCCATTGCGCGCCATTTCCGTTGTCTTAGGACAGCGGTTCGAAATCCATTGAATTTTAATTTCCTAACCGTAACATATCAAACACTGTCGGATACTTGTTCTTAACGGTTTCGATAGTTGGACCAAATTCCCTAATTGAATGTGGTGCACACCGAGGAATCTCGGAGATTCGTGTGTCGCACATGGACTGAAGCCATAACCAACGTCGAGCGGCTGAGAACGACTCAGTCTGATGGCCACCAAACATGGCGACCGCCGGCCGGAGTTGTCACTGAACCTTAAGCTACTGCAACAGGAGGAAGAGGTCATCGACCACCCCAAGAAGCTGCAACAGCATCCCATGAGCCTCGGCTTCTGCGTGACCTACGGCGCCTTCTTCTTCGCAGGCGCGTCGGCTGTGGCCATGTGGTCCTGCATCACGCTCTGTCTCGACTTCTTTCAGACCAAGTACCCACTCGACCGCGTGAGCTTCGTTTTCCCTGTGGTCAATATGTCCACATTGCTAGTCATCAGCCTCTACATGGTGCTGGCCGGCCGCCAGTTGCCTCTGGCTGCACGCATGCATGGCTCCTTGGCCGTGTACCTGCTCACAGTGCTGCTGCTGCCTCTGGCCAATCTGCTCGCGCTAACGCACAGCGTCGCGTATCCTCTCACGCTAATCGCAATCATCGGCTCTACAATCGCCAGTTCCATCATGCAGTCGACCATGTACGGCCTCGGCGGCGTGTTCGGTCCGCTGTTCATCCAGGCTATCGAAGGCGGGAAAGGCTTCGGCGCCATTCTGCTCTTCGTTGTCCGACTGGGGCTCAAGGGCTACTACCAAGGAGGTGACGAGAAACACAGCGCCAAGGTGTCTATGTCTGTCTTCTTCTGTGTGGCCTTCGTCATGGTGGCCATCACCTGGGCGCTCTACTTTGCGCTGACGTTCACCGAGTTTGCCGAGCCGCTGATGGAGGAATACCTCGTTGTGCAACACGGAACGCCTTTCAACGAGCAAGCCATCTCACCGCTGGTGACGCCCACCAGCCCTGTCAATACGGCTGTTTCAACCGAGCGATCGCCATTGATCGAGCGCACCAGAGGCGTGAGCGAAGCGTCGTGGCACGAATTCGACGATGTCAAGCTGCACCAGGAAGATCTGAGTCCTCACGCCAAATCAGCGGAGCTGCTGGTCGTGCTTCGCGTCGCCGCCAAGCCGTTCTTCTCGCTGTTCTTGTCGTATTTCATCTGTTTGTCGAGCTTCCCGGGCATCATCACAGCCATTCCATCCGTGACGCTGAAACTGGGCGACTGGTTCCCCATCGTGCTCGTGGGCTGCTACAGTCTTGGCGACTGGATCGGCAAGACGCTACCCGTGTACGCGATGCACCTGGACGTCCAGACGCTGCACCGTCCGTGGGTGCTGCAATGCGCCATGCTCCCGTTCTTCATCCTGGCGCTGCTGCATCCGTTTGAAGACTCGTGTGTTCTGCTGGCTGTGCTGCTGCTCGGCCTCACCACGGGCTACGTAGCCACGTCCAGCATGATCCTCGCGCCCAGCGTGTGCGACGAGTTCCAGAAAGAGGTGGCAGGCATGGTGGGCGGCCTGTGCGCCATCATCGGTCTCTGCATCGGCTCCTACAATGGACTTGCCATCGAGACGCTCATCAGCATCTGGGCCAAGCCCAAGCCCTGAGAATAAGGACGTTCAATAGACGGGATTTCGCGAGTCGTGCTGGAAATAGACGTACAACAAGAGCTCAGGTTCCTTCATTGAGAGCCCAACGTGGCCTTCTTTGGCGCCTATGAATGCGGCTGAATCTCCCCGTATCGACGTCGATCCTCGCTCGATTCAACCTGAAGACTTCCTGAGCAAACAGGAAATCCAGTTGTTGTGTGACAAGTTCGCGTTGTACAATGGCGCCAACGCATCAGGTCACAAAGCGCGCTCGTTACACGCAGATCTGGCCACCCAGCTCTTCCGGGAGGACTATCCAACGCTCTCGCACTGGGAGATTCAGGATATGTTCCACACCTGCGATCTCAACTTCGATGGACACCTTTCGCTTGTGGAGTATCTGCAAACACGAGCGTACTACCGACTGCTGCTAGAGGCCAGCACGGAAATTGACGTACAGCGGAGTTTCGCTATCCTGGACACCGACGGCGACGGCGTCATTCGAGTGACTGAGGTGCTGGAGCTCGTGAAGCAGACTAAGCTCGAGAACTTGACGGTACTGCAACGTGCCATTACACTAGCTGCCAGAGCCACTCAACTCGCATCCGCGCCGCATTCTAGACGTAAAGGGCACGCACCAATGGCTTTGCATCGAGACGGCGAGATCACGCTGCCTTATTTTGCGTCCACGATTCGTGATGTAAACCGCAAGCTGGAGCAGGAAATAGCGACCAAAACGCTTCGCGTGCGTGAGCTCCAGCGCAAACTCAGTCCAAGCGCATCTCACGTGGCACAGGCCAGAGATTTGAGCTCCAAGTCACTGCAGATGGAGGTATTGCTGACTGAGATTGCGCGAGCCAAGAAAGAGCTCATAACGGGCGCAAACCAAACGCTAGCACGCGTGTGTGAGAAGCTCGTGGCCTCGTATGCGAATGAGAAGCATGTGTACGACTGCCTGCACAGCTTCGTGTACTACTGTGGCCTTCATGACGCCACTCTCTTTCGACACAAACTCGAAAGAGTCGGCAAGCGAGTGCACGTGCTCGATTCGTTCCTCATGTCTCCTCCGGAGCATGTGCAGGTAAGACAGCATGCCCACGGAGTCCATAGTGATCTGACTTGTCTGTGCTGCTCGACGTCTCGCTTCCTGTCATAGCACTCTGCAGATTACGCACGCATGATGGACTTGACAACTTCTGGAATAGCGGAACTACAAGAACGTCCGCATTCAGCGCGTTTACTCACTTCCGCGATCGCTCGTAATGTCGCAAGCCCCGATAGCTCGACGTCATGCAGCGAGTGGATTCTGTCAAATCCGACAGCACGCAGGCAGTTCGCGTACTACACCTTGGCTGGCAATGTGACAAACCTTGAGACCATGACGCGCTCCAACTTTGTCAAATTCGTCAAAGACTGTGGCCTGCATTTGGCGCCTCGTTCGTCGCTCACGGATGCAGAGATCACGAACCTCTTCACAGTCGCGTGCGTTTGTTCCCGCACTATGAACATTCTGCAGTGGGCGCGAGCAATTGAGCTTCTCTTCGAACGCACGGCTGGAAACTCTTGCCAGGTACGAAACTTGGTGCTTGGAAAGCTTGCATTCTAATGAATTCAAAACCCTTTCCCAGCCGGAAAAGACAAGAACTGGCCAATTCGAGTCCTGGGCACAACAGCATGTGATTGCAAAAGCAAAAGCCATATCCGCGCAACAACTCGCCCCGGATATTTCCCAGGCGCATGTCATGAAACTGCTCACCGAGTATATCTGGCGCTTCAAGCAGATATTCTCCCACTTCGGCAAGCAAAGTCTCGTGGAGGTACAAATCCTGGAAAGAGTTTTCCAGATCCTCGCTCACATCTCTTTTCACACGACAGGTCGACAGCAAAGTGACCGTGGATCTGCACGAATTCCTGGCGTTTGCTCGCGCATTCGGTGAGATATCCGCATGATGTTTGTCATTAGAGAATTCACATGATCACGGAAGTGCTATTGGTGGCTCAGAATTCCTCCGAGCACCAGTTGAACACGACGGGGAACCAGTGCCAGCCACTACTCCGCCAGCCTTCAGTAACTCAACCCTCAGGCCGCTCAGTCTCGTAGAACTCATTCGAGAATTTTATGTTGCCAAACTCGATGTGAGTTTTGCCAACTTGCAACGTCGTGACGAGTCAGACCTCAACTTCCGCGAGTTTTTGAGGTGCGTACTACGCATCGCTGTGGCTATGCATGCCAAAGAACCGATC
The DNA here is from genome assembly GCA_023335875.1 of Elongisporangium prolatum. Classification (NCBI taxonomy): domain Eukaryota; phylum Oomycota; class Peronosporomycetes; order Pythiales; family Pythiaceae; genus Elongisporangium; species Elongisporangium prolatum. Next base: position 17,224 of record JAADVW010000537.1, on the reverse strand, counting down.
GCCAGCGACGTGCAAACAAGACCACCGAACGGAATCTTCACGACCTCATTTGAGCCCTTGAAAGAGGGAGATGCAAGGGGGGCTTCTCCGAATCGAGTCCACACGCCGCTCTACCACCGCCGTGGAAACATGGTCGCGGCATCGCCGACAAAGAACTGCAAAATGACCAACAAATCTATTATCGCGCGACTACTTCGTAGTTCTAAAGTCATGGCCCTAAGTGGAAAACAGCCGAATGATCAACAAGAAAACTTGAAAAGCGAGGCCACTCAACTTGATAATCCGAACGGGCGATGTTCTCCAATAAAGATGGTGTACGGCAAAATGCCGCCCCCATCGAAGCCCCCAGAGGCGAGAGTCTCGATTTCCACGATACATCCCCCATCGTCAGCGCGACCAGAAGGCTCATTTCAAGCGCGTCGCCGGCCGACCACTTGCGGAGGTCCAGCTGCGATACGTACCGTCCGCAAACCAGGGTCTTAAGCTCCTGCAGTTGTGCATAGCGTCCATTCGATAGTTTCAAACAGGAAACCCAAATGCTGCGCGCAAATAGTCTCTAGAGGATCGAGAGAGCACTTGATCCGGGAATGGCATTGATGTGTTGCTGGCCAGACTCGACTGCAGAGATCGATCTTGTACCTCAAGACACAATGGATCCCAGGCTTTCAGGAACAACCACAGTGTTCTCAGTTTCTGGGCTGCATCAGTTGGTGAACTACATGAAGATACTGATTAACAAGAGAAACAAGGAGTCGTTAGTGGTCATGAGTGATAACTGAGTCAAATACTCACATGACTGAACAAGCGATTCGTAAAATCGAACAGCGGGAATCGAATTCGCATCGAAGGAGTTGTGTTCAAAGTTTCTCCAGGAGATTGCAATGGCTCGTTCCGCCTTCACAAGCAATCATGATGTGTCAATATACTATTCATTGAGCCGAGTTTAGCAGGCCTTCGAACCTCTTCCTCATCCAGAAGCGTCAGTATGAGTGGCGTAATGGCCCCTAGTCGGAAATACATGTCTAAACCCAGCTGCATCAAGGCTGTGTGCGCTTTGCCTTGTGATACGAGGAATCCGGCAAGCTCCAACGAGTCAACGGAGGCGTCAAAAGAGAGATACTGAGCCAATATATGCGCCTGACTGGCTGCTACATAAGACTGAGCCAACGCTAAATATCTACGCATAAAAAACTGTGATGGTTAGATTATAGCAGCAAACTCACAATGCATTCACGATCGTACGTAATAGGTTCAACCGGCACCAAGTCGTGCTGCAAATTCCTAATAAATTCGCTGATGTACATACTCAAGGTTCCGTCTTTGGCGATCTAGAAAGCATCAACGTGAATGTTTTCAACTGACGCGTGCCACGGCCAACTAACGCAGAACGTACCGATGTATCAGGAATGAGCTTTTGCCAGACATGTCGGTTGAATTCCGATTGTACAATTAACGTGAGCCCATTAGCATTGCGACCATGAGAACGTGCAGGACGTTTGCCCTTGCTGTCTGCGAACAGCAGCGTGCCAAAATATCCCGATGATGAACGAGATAGCAGCTGAGACGGCGTGGTGCTTGTCTCATCCTCACTGCTTGTATCATTCGTCGACGATTCTTCGGAGAAATCGTCCAATTCGCTGCTGGAGATCGTTTGCACAGAGGCCAACAAACCGATCACAGCCGGAAGGGAGACGTCCTGTTCGAGCATTCGTTCCCGAACAAGGGATAAGACTAACACCTTCGCAGTGTCCTGGTCACCACGACGTAGTAAAAACGGGAGCACCTGTGGGTGACGACCACATGACCGTGCGATTTCACGAATATTGACCTGCAACGTGCGCACATCAATCTGTTCGAGCATGTCTGATCTCCCTTTGACGGTGAAAGATCGGACCACGAGATTTGGATAGAGAAAGCGCCAGCGTGAGCAGTAATGACCATCGATTTCTACTTGATGGTGGTCCATTTGCCCAAGATTCAACGCCGTCATTGCTCGAAACAAGCGCGCATTCTTGTGTTTATCGGTCGATTGCTCTGTTGACTGATCAGTCTTCGTAGCCTCTTGCGGCTCAGTGCGATCCAGCAACTCATTTACACTGTAAGCGCGTCGAACTGCAATGGGTCGCAGCGATGCCGATGCGGAAAACGATCCGATGAATTCCTCTGCAGGGTGCACAGCCGTCAGCTCTGGAGGTTCTCCCTTCGGTGGCTGCAGCGAGATCGGCAGCGGATGGGAGAACGGGTCGTTCACACTTCCTTCGCACTTGACATCGAAGAAAAGACTGACATTGAACTCAAGACTGTGGCACACGAGCAAATGGTCCACGACCGAGTACTCCAGCGCTGTGCCCGGGGGCAGCAGTAGATGCAGTGAGCGCACACACGACACTTTCTTGCGACCAATCAGATACAACAACAGCTTGTTGGCGCGCATGTCGCCATAGACAGCGTACAACTGGCCGTAGAGCGACGCCAAGTACAGATCCTTGGGATTGACAGCCGTAGAGAACACGAGTCTTGGTAGCCGCTCGACGTTCGCTCCGTGCAGCAAGTACGGCACGATCTCATTGGCACGCGAGCCAGAGCTGATGATAAGCACGCCGTGCGAAGCTGCGTACCAGAATGAGTGGACGTACACACCGATCGTGCGGTGCAGCGTGCACTGGCGACGCTTGGCCGAGACGCGGTACTGCTCGATGCCCATCTTAGTGACGAGAAACAGATCCTGCGAGCTGTGGGGCGCGCTCGCGTGCGTATTCCAGATAATACCATCGTGCAGGATCCGATTCCCTGCCTTGGACTTGCACAGGATCCAATACGACTCGCCCGAGTTCCGATCGACCACTTGCACCTGCACATCGCTCGTCTGCAGCGCCACAAACTGCGCGTCCAGCGATAGCCGCGCTAATAGCAATGGCGGTAGAGATCTCGGTTGTTCGCCTGTTTCGCTTAGTGACTGGTGGCGTTGCAGATCTTTCTTAGTCGCCGCTGCAAAGTCAAACAAGAGCTCGCCAGCCGAAAGGTCTTCTTCGCCCCAGTCTGTCGCTACAGCGTTCGTTGCGCCCAGAACTATCTGTCGTAGTGTCTGCGCACTGGACGAGTGCACCAGCACGCTCTTGTGTGCCGCATCGTACCAGGCGTGGCCGCTCTCGGCCCCGTAGCGCACGCCGCCGCGCACACTCACGAAGAGATGGCCGTCGCTGCTCATGGGCGATTGATCCAATGTCTCTTGAACGGAGAAATGCAACGCTAAAAAACAGAAACGGACAAAATGTGCACTCGTGGCTTTTCTCTACGCGGCAGAGAGAGGTCACACTAAGTGCGCATATGCGTACTTAGTGACGCTCGTGATGATTTGCCATTTGGAAGCAAGCAAGCGCACGTGCGTTGGCTTGGCTCTCGATCTCTTCTCCTTCGTGGAGGCCTTCTTGTCCTCCCCCCTCGCCCTCTCTGAGACGTGTGTGATCCATGTTCCTCCAATGGGTGGCCAAGTGCGAGCTCGTGCCCGTGGCGGCCGACTCGTACGTGCTCAAGGTACATCCAGCCTGACCCAGTTGCCTATGACTGAGCTCACCCCCCTCTCTGTGCAGAACTTTTCGGATAAATGCCAGCGTGGCATGTGCTCCATGGTCGTCGGCTTTCTGAGTGCGGAAAAAGTGGACTTTGCGCAGACCCTGCCCACCGTCCACCACATCCGCTGGTCCATGGAGGTCATCGGTCACTCGTTCGCGCTCGGCATGGAAGACGCGGACGTGATTTTCGGCGCTCTGCGCATCTACGAGCAGTGGTTGGGCGTGGACCCCAACAAGTCACCGAAAGAAACGCGCCCGGCTTGCATGGCCAGCGTGGAACAGTCGTTCATTCAAGACATGCTGGGCCAGATGACGCTGGTCTTCGAAGATCGCACTTCGGATAACTCACGCACGCCAGAGGCTTCACAATTGGCCAAGCAGGTCTCGATCGGTACCAAGTACGTGGATCAAAGCTCTCGTATCCGCCCTTTTTGCTTACGCTTGATGCTTTAGGGTGCTCGACATCTTCGATGCAGTGGCCAAGCGCCGAGGATCGCAGTTGTCGTCGCAGACATGGGATCGCATTATCCGCTTACTCCTGGGCACGGCCGATGGCGTGCTGCACGGAACGCGCGGTGTGCTGGGCAACCATCTCTGTGGCCAATTGGTGCGCATCCTGCTTGAGATCTACCTTCGCTCGCTTGTGCATTGCGGGCCTCGCGGAGAGATCTGGAATCTGCTGCAGAAGTTCTGCCGCCGATGGATTCACCGCATTGTCGTGATCGAGCAATGGAATGCCGTGACACTAGCGCTGACCAAGAGCCTCATGCGCCGCATTCACAGCACCGACACGTCCAAGGAAGTTGAAATCTCATGGGCAGATATTCGCGTGCAGACCAAATTTGAGTATGTGGTGTTTTGTGGCTACCTCCCTTCACTGTATTCGTTGATTCTCACACAATCTGCTAACTGTAGGATGGAGAGCCCATTACTTGCGTACGCTTGGTACCGTTTGATGCGTGTCATTGGTCATCCTTCAGGAATCCAAGACCCTGAGGCTCATTTTACTGTCATTGTGAGTGGCTTTCCTTTGGTTGCGTATGTGCGGCATCGAACTTAATCGCTGAACGTGTTTCTTGTAGAAAGGAATCAGTCGACTTGCGGATGAACTCACAAGATTAGACCAAGTTCCTCGGACTCAATACGAGCGTGTGCTCGGGGCGTTAGGGTCGCCGCCATCACGTGACAACTCTATCTTCGCTGCTGACGGGAACGACTCGGATCGTTCACACAACGATTTGATCAACGATATGACCACACGAGCTCAGCCTCGCTCACCTCCGGACGTGAATACAGTGTTGCGAGTGCTTGGACCGTGGCTCTTTGACGCTTGCTTGACCAGGAAGCCTCGGTTTGCTGCTGGACGAAGCGAAGCTATTCGTTGTCTCGGCAAACTGATATGCCAATTCAGTGGCGGGCGGACCAAGCGAATCCAGTGGTCATATGGCATCCGCAGCTTGATAGCCTTGCAAAGTGCGCTGCTTGACGAAGACGAACGCATTAGTGCCGCCGCAGTCTTTAACTGGTCCCAGATATTCGGGTTGTACGGTAACCATACGCTGCGTGGTGCCGGTATTGTCACTGGATCGTTTCACAAGGCGATCGAACGCATCTTCCGGTACGAGTTGTTCATGTGAACATCATTGTCCGGTTATTTGACTCACTGTGAGGTTCATTGCGTGAAGGTCTGGAGAACGTAGTAATTCACCAAAAGACAAGTCAGCACCACGCGGAATCGATGCGTTGCTTCCGTCTGATGACCATTCTATTGGGGGAATCCCCATTGTGTTACTCCGCCGAGCAGCAATTGAAGCCTGTAGTTCGTTGCTAACGCTCCATGCTCACATTCCGGTACGATACCTTGATGGCACAGTCAGATTGAATATGTTGCTAATGGTTCTTGGGTATTTCTGCAGCGTTCTTCGATCAAGGAGGCCGAAAAGGAAGTCGTGCTGCCTTCGATGATGGGAATTCCAGGTCTTTACTCGAGTTTACCCAAGTACACAAGCTCGAACGTCGTGGCGTTATTGATGAATGCAGTAAAGATCGAAACGGACCCAACAAACCAGCAAATGATTATGTGGATCCTGACGGTCGCGATCCAACAAGAAGCATCGTTTTGGGCTAGCGGACTTGCGTCGAGTCGCAACTCGCAGGCATCTGTGACGATTCTTCTGATCTGCTCCTTTGTAACGAAGTCAGCGCGATACACGCCGCAGGTTTTGTTCACGGCTTTTGATTGTCTCCGTCATTTGTCGCTTGCATGCGATGACCTCTTTCTCCACGCAGTCAATGCAGTCATTCATATGGTGAACTCTTGCTGCGATTTTATCACTAGCAGTGCGCCGATTCTTCGCTCAAGTCGTGCCCCTTTTTATTTGGATAGTTTAATGGCTTCAGCGTACCATTGCATCATTGAATGGATTGTCGCTGCACCGCTCTTGTTGAGCAAACCTCAAGTGATGGCGAAGATTATTACCACAGTCGTGGACGGAAATGATCGCATTCAGTCGTTTGCGTCAAAGACAACAGCAATGGCGGTACGGGAAGCGGCCCAACAGCTCGTCACTACTCTCATGAAACACCATGTTGCCCAATCGAAGAGTTACGGCACGTTAGCGTCTCGATCATCGCCAATAAACGAAAAGGTAAGACGCCTTCATTTTACAAAGGCAATGGACGTCGACTTACAATTGCCATTGTTACGATACAGGCTGTATTGGTTGAGTTTTGCGAGCAAGAAACTGAAAATGTTCTGGACAGCTGCCGATTCTTTTCTGTAAACAAAAATTCAATTCTTACTGTCATCGAGAAGCCGGTGAATTCGATCGGAACTGGTGAAGCCATTCTGATTTTGCGCGATTCCACTGGTAGATATGTATGGCGTTCGAAGCCACGACATCGCGACGGACCTCGCCCGAAAAGCCTTGCTGAATTCGAAGAGTATGTTGAGAATGGCGATGACGACTCGGACACTGATGATACCGATGGAGATTTGGAACGATCATTCGATGACACTGCTGATAGTGGCTCAAACATGGATCCACTGCTTCACGCCATTCGCGAAACTCAAACCACATCCACTTTGATGAGCTGGCGATCCAACACTAGTAGTGCTGATTCGCCTGGTAGTTCAGATCCGACCAAGGTAATGACTGGCGAGGGCAACTGTGGCATGAGCTCACTTGTAGAACGCAAGGCGTCTGCACTGGGGAATGATGCACGGGATAACCAAGATGCGGTATTCAAGGATTTGTTGTCGCTCCAGAGTAGTGAGGATGAACACGGAATGGATATATCAGAGAGCAAACGAGCCTTCAGCAAGCAACGCGTGAAGCCGAAGCAACCAACAAAGGACAAGGCTCTTCAGTCGTGGGAAGTGTCTCGCCGCATGATGAGCGAATTGGGCTTCTTATCTGTCCGTAATTGGGGATCTGTATTTGCAATGGATGCTTCCGAAGAACTGTTGCAAGATATCAACTCTCTGGACAATTTGCCAGGTCGTGAAACTTTTGAAATTGGCGTTGCGTACGCAACTAGTAGCCCTTCTCAGGGAGGTTACGACCGCATTCGCGTTGTCAATGGTAGAGATGTGAGCGCAGGAACAGTGACATTATCACCAGATTACGAACGGTTCCTGTCTGCACTTGGTGAGCGAGTGAGCCTGCAGGACCACATTGGATTTAGTGGCTGCCTGCGGTCGACGCAAGTGAAGGGCTCGATGCTCTATCATTCTCAGTACAGCCACGAGAGCTGCTTTTACGTTCCGACGATGCCTCTGGAACCTCTTGAAGAAGCCGGGTCCCTTGATATGGTCAGTCTAATGTCGCGCGCCAATGTGCTGATCGTGTGGAATGAGTGCCAACAAAAGTACTCACCAGGCAGCGTTCTTTGGGAGACAACGTTAAACCTTCCGCTGCCTACATCTCGTGCGGTGTTTATCGTTGATCCGCTGGGCAATGATCTCTTCTGCGTGCATATTGTACACGAATCGTCTCCGTTATTTAGCCAGCGCGACGTTATCACGAACGAAGAAGATACGTGTGTGGACGAAGGCGAAGTGTTTTGTGCGCGGGTACTTGGACCATTGCAAGATGGCATGGTCGTCAACAGTGCCTGGCTGGGTCCACTTGTGCGTCAGACTGCTATCAATGCCGCGTGGCTGTCACGATCTTTCCACCGGTACCAGCATGAGATTGGCGCAATTTCGTCAGCACCGGTTGGTCCTGAATCGAACCGTGCCAAAATGATCACATCGATCGTCGAGTCCCATATGCATCCACAGCTTCCGGGCGATTTTTACGGGGAACTTTTCTCGGACTTGACAAACAAGCGCTAGATCAAATCGTGCATGCCTTGCCTTGCGCGTCAACGTCAGCAATGTATACGTGAATGTGATTGTGTTTGGCCATGTGACTCACCTGCCTTTTTATTCGTTCCAGGCACATGCCGTCGAGTCTATTTTTTTCGTGTCACGCTAATGTTAGATCGAGGAAGCTTCCGTAACCAACCGACTTCAAATTGCGACGTCTCATGCAGCATGATGAAGAGGCAGTCAGTAATTGGATTCCTCAGCTAAAGGTTGCCGCGTGTTGCGCGGTGTGAGCTTCGAGTGACAAACTACAGCTCTACCTACGACCATGAAAGCGCTGTCATTCGGAGGCAACAAGAAAGGCAACAAAGCTGAGCAGCACGTACATTCCAAATCCTGTAGTGCACTGACAAAGGGCGATATTATCGATCACGAGAGACTTATCATGGAGGGTTTCCTTCTTCTCCGGATTCATGTGCGCCGACGCCGGTATTGTGTACTGTGGGGCCGTATGTTGCACGTTTTTAAGAGCAAAGATGAATCACGTACACCGCAAGGCCAGCTAGCAGTCGCAAAGAAAGTGATCGATGTTGTTGGAGCGAAAGATGCCATGGAGTTGGATAAAAACATTCGCACTGCAGTTTTGGGGCATGGAAAAAGCTGGAGCACTGAAAACGTGCTTGTGATCAGCACGAAGAAATCCAAGTTGGTAGTCGTTGAAGCTGAAACAAACACGGAAAAGCTTCGATGGGTGCACGCAATGAACAGTCTTAATTTCGCATCGATTGCCAGCGAAAGAACGTTTTTCCTTTCGATCGTGGAAGATTGTGCTGGATTTGACGCCCATCTCGCCGTGAGTTTACTGCATAAATACCGTGATAATGTCATCGCAACTGAACTCGTGATAGACCGACTTGCTGAGTATGCAGAACAAAATATTGACGATGTGGAGTTTTACATCCAGCAGATCATGCATCTCGTGGTTAACTCGGAAGAGATGGCCAAAACAGGAAAGCTGGTGCACTTGCTGCTTTCGATTTGCAAGGCCAAGGCTTATGTGGAGCAGCTAGGCAACTGTATTCATCTTGCACTGCAGCTCTTTTGGCTACTTGAGGCTAAGATTGCGGACAAGGATCCGAAGACGTACAATTTGTGCGCTAAGCTGCTGATGTCAATCGAAGCCAAGGTTGTAAATCAGTTTTTTGAGGTACCGGCCGTTTACAGCAAGGAGTCGTTGTCGACAATGCTACTGCACATTCCTGGCATGAAGGAGCGTTTACGTGCTGCGTCACAGGAGAATCAGCTGCAACAAGGAAAAGACGAGGTCGAAGGAACTGCTCGTACCCCAGAAGAGACCCGTATCAGCAGCTCGACACAATCGACGCAGCAACCAAGCACTTCAGAGCACGGCAGCTTACAGCAACGAGAATTTCTATTGTCATGGATGGAAAAAGAACGACAGAAGCGATACAAGTACTTTCATCATCAGCGTGATTTCGTCAACGCATTGACAGATATTTCCGAGAAAATGAGGTTCATCGAGCCACCGAACGACCGCAAGAAGCATCTCCCAGCGAGTTTAGAAGCACTCTTCGTGCCTGATATGGCTTATATTCCCTTGGGCAGAGTTTCGGACCCGTTTTGTCGCATACTTCGTGTACTCAAGGACGAAGGCACGGTGTTTTCTACACACAGTCGGGCGCCGTGCTTGCTCTGCTTCGAAGTAATCGAAGACGATGTAAATGCTGCTGGACATCGAGGACCAGTGCTGAGACTGCACGAGCGTACCACTCCTGGAAGCAACACAAACACGTCACAGAGAACGCTTGCACGAGCCAGCCTGAGTTCTTTCTCTTCGTCCTTGGTAGATGAAGAAACAGAAGTCGCAAATTACGTTCGAAAATGCGCTATCAACGGGAAAGTCATCAATGTAAACGTCAGTGACGAAACATTCGATGACGAAGATGAGGAGCCCGACGACCTCAAATCGGAACAAAACTGTGATAGTTCACTGCAATCTGACGAGCTCCGCGTCGCGGAATCCACGAATAATGCGAATAATGCGGAAGTATTGGACTCTGTGCTGGGAATTCCCGTCCATTTCCCAGAAGAAACTGAATTGAGCATGGTTGTGCTCGAAAACATGCCGGGCCAACCAAGTGATAATGAAGGCTGCTCTCCGCCCACGAGTCCACGTGATCCCGATTATCCAAAGACGACCGAACAACGTGAGCTCATCCGCCATCACTCTCGAACAGCTTATGAGCTTGGACTGTCCAAGGTTTTGTCTGAAAGCGCTGCCTTCGGGGAAACATGGAAGGCAACTAAAGTAAGTGGTTACGTCTCGTACAGCGTCGATCTATTTTGTCCACTAATTCCAAATTTCGTTCAGGAGCGCATTCGTTCTTCCTCACAGGACGGACATTTACCGGGATGGAACGTCATATCTGTTGTATGTATTCGCTTTCATTCCACCCTATCACGTTACTAGAATATGCATTCATCCTGTGCGTTGCCTCGTAGATCAGCAAAAGTAATGATGATTTGCGCCAGGAGGTATTCGCCATGCAACTTATTACCAAGTTCCAGGATATCTTCAAGGAGAGCAACCTACCGCTTTACCTTCGAGCTTATCGCATTGTATCTACGGGCAAATCAAGCGGTCTTATCGAGACGATCACTGATGCGCAGTCGCTTGATTCGTTGAAGAAACGCAAGGACTATACAGGACTGCGCGATCATTTTGAGCGTACGTACGGTAAGCCGACAGACAGTGATAGCTGTGCCGGGAAACAGCACCCATTGCGAGTTGCGCAGCGCAACTTCTTGCACAGTCTGGTGGCATACTCGATTGTCTGCTATTTGCTGCAGATCAAGGACCGACACAATGGCAATATCATGCTGGACACCCAAGGCCACTTGGTACACATTGACTTTGGGTTCATGCTAGGGATTGCTCCGGGAGGAACATGGAGCTTAGAGACTGCGCCATTCAAGCTCACAAAGGAGATGGTATCGGTGCTTGACGGCGTCGAGTCGCCTCTTTTTGGCGAATTTGTGCACCTTTTCGCACGCGGTCTCTTGGCAGCCCAGCGGAATGCTGATAAAATCATCACGCTGGTGGAGATCATGATGCGCAACTCGACCTTTCCGTGTTTCCAGAACCGTGACGTTCAGAAGGATCTGCAAAAGCTACGAGACCGGTTTCTACTGCAAATGTCCACAGAGCGGGTAGTGAAGACTGCGATCAGGTTTATCAACTCGAGCTACAAGAACAAATGGACCAAACGCTACGATCAGTTTCAGAAATTCACGAATGGCATCCTGCCTTAGACAGCAGTCGTTGCCATCACAGTTCATGACTACAAACGTGTTTGAGGTTCTGTGACCAAATGCAACTTTAATCGTGATTGATTTCTTGATGTCCGCTTTCACTAAGAACTCTGAACTAAATGCAAGCTTAAAGGCGGATGTGCTGGGAACAACACGATTTCTCCTTCTCTTCGCACTCTCAGATGCTCAAAGCGACAACAATAAGAATGGGCGCAAATACCAACCCAGCAACCAAAACAGTCGTACGAGTCAACATGCATGATGCGTTGCACACGATACGTCACTCTTTCACGCTGTGTAAACATGACGAAGTACGTATAATGCGGAATTGATGGCGAATGGAGCTGGATCGAATGGTATGTATGCTGCTTGCTCTAGCTCTGGCTTGGCGCTAAAGGTCATGAAGCTAACGAGATGAAAATGCTCGCTTTGTGATATTGCATTGGCCTATTACTTCCGACATTCCACTGCGGTTGTGTCAACTTGCACCCATTGTGCAGGAAATATTAAGGTTTTTCACAGAAAACGAGGTTTTTCATCTGATTTTTCCTTCCACGAGCACTGTCACTTTTTAAGTTGCCGGGTTGAAGTCAAGAGGATCTCAGGTGTATGGAGTACGAGACGGCGCTTGCGCACGAGGGCGGCGCTGGACAGACCGAAGAGAGTCGCGCAGCCTTTGCAGAGAAGTTTGCGCTTGCGGCCGACATTGAAGCCAAGCGCACGCTAGTAACGGCCCTACGCGCGCCTGGGTCTGCGGACTCATTGTACTTTGGCTCGCTGTGCACGTTGCTGGAGTTACAGTCCTTGCTCGATGAGGCTCGACCAGAGGCAGACGAGCAGGCTTTCACTTTGCTGTCTGTGCAGAAGCCGCATTTGGACTCTGCTATGTCTGCTATACGCATAGCTCCCTATGCGGAGAAGCGTGCGAATCGACTGCAGGGGAGGCTAAAATTGTTGGAGCTGGAAATATTGCAGCGAATGAGGCGATCTGAAGAAGAGTTGAAGGTAAGCTTGAATGCACTATTTGTTGTTGCTTGATACGCCGCTCATACTTGACGCTCTTTGATTTGATTAGCAATCGCGAGCGAGTTTGGCAACTACGCTTATGCTCAGCTTTAATGATCCGGTTCCCCAAAACGTGGACACAGGTTTCATAAATAACGAAAATGTTTCACTTTCTCTTGAGTATGTTTGCTGTATTGTGATTGAGGACGTGAGCCAAACAAGCTAATGTGTTAATGTCTTTGTGTGATGTGAGTAGCTCTAACCTGATTGATATCAAAACGATTGTGCGTACCAGGCTGAACGACTTACAGCTTTCTCCTACACAAAATGCTGCAAGAATTGCACTTCAAGATATGGATACTTTTGCACGTGAATATTTTTTTCACCTGGTGAATACGAAGCAATGTGGTGGAGAATGGAATTTTACTGAAGAGCAGCGATGGTCGCTACTTGAGCTGTTTCTGGACGAGTTTGCTTTTGACTTCACGCATCTGGAAGGGTATATTGATGTCATCCTTCAAGATCTCAAACAACAGATTAGAGTTCCAACCGGCAAAGTATTTGGCTTTCGATCAGTTCACAAAAAACTGAGCTTATCTCAGCTCCTGTCTATGCGCCGACAAGAACCCTCTCTCTTTTGGAATAATTCTGCGTATGGTCTTCAAGTGATAAAATTCATGAAGGAGGCAGCGAACGAGCAAGCTTCAAACAAGCTTGATCAACGTGATGTTGTGCAGAACAAGCGAAAAATCAATGATTTAAGCTCATTTCTGGCGTTTTTGAAACAAATGTCTCCACAGATGAATGCAATCCGATTGGTTTTGCTGCACGAACAAGTGAATCTACTCCGAATCGTCCATCTAAATGATCCAACACAAACTCAGCTGGCTTTAGCACTTCTCGATTATCTGTCTATCCCTCGTTTAAACGCAACATACATGCTTCTGAATCAAGTATCACTAGATGCATCGCTTGAGCATTTTGTGGTATTGAGTGGTGGAGGATTTGGAGGACACGCAGTGAGCGGATTAATCTCAGTAAATCAGGCGGCTACTTCGCTCGGTTATTCGACTGTGTCCGATCACGATGACAAGATTCTCATTGAAAATGTAATTGGCACATTGTGGGAAACAGGCTTCATGTCCAACGAACTTGAAAAAGAATTGAGCAAATTTCTGACCGTAGATTTCCTCGATCAACAAAAAATAATGTGGAATAAGTACAATGACGCACTCAACGATTCCATTAGAGTTGAATTATTACTTTCATCGATCCAAGACACCAACATCAATTCTAGCACCACCATCTCGTTTTGCGAGTCAAATGCATCTTTTATTGGTGTTGATGAAGATTTGAGTGTGTATGTCCGTGTCCGTAACGTGCAATCTGTGATCGCCCATCTCTATGAGATCAAGACCATTGAGCATTATACTCGAATGCGGCGTGAAGTTCGAGGAGATATCTGCCTAGATGGGCTGTTGGCTAGTGAAACTCAGCACGTTGAAGTGAAGCAATTAAAACCTTGGCAACAAGCTCGAGTCCCAATCTCCTTTGAGTCAGGTCGAGCTGGTAAACGTGGCGTATTCATTGTGGAAGTGATGGAAAGAGGAGTGACATGTCGCGCGATCATCCGCAAAGGGTTCTTTCGTCCGATCGAAATGATCACTCAGCGTGGTCATGAATTTATGGTGTTGGACGAACAAGGAAATTTGCTTCGCGACAGTTCGGCTATGGTCATGAATATAAAGCAAGGCAGCAGCAAAGCTCAAAAGGCTCGAGTGCATCATGCTGACTCTAGCGGAGTCATCGTAATTCCTTTTCGTCAAGGTAATGATAATGTTGCAGACGATAATTTTGCGATCGCATTTTGCCACGATGGTTTTGGGACGTTCCGAAGTGCGTTTTCGTATCTTAAAGAACAATACCAAATGCAAGCAGACTTGTACATTGACAGCGAGCAATTGTTGCCAAATACAATAGCACATCTGGTGTCTCGGCCAAGTTTGACTATCAGTGGAAACCCACTTCCGCTGGATTGTCTTGTACAAGTAACTCTTTCGACTCAGTTTGTGACTGTTAGTGATGGACCTGGCGAAGCTGGAAGGCATACGAAAGTCCAAGAGTTTGATTCAATGTTGGTGTTTTTGCAATCTGATCCTTGTTTCGAAATTCCTATGAATATAGAGTCATTTAATGTGACAATCAGTGCGCGCGTATCTCGTGCAGTTGACTCACGAGATGTAAAGGAACTTCCAATTGTGAGCTGCAGCAAAACGTTTCGTGTACAGCGTGTTTGCAATTTCTCCATGTCTTTCTTGCCATATTTAGTTCGCAAGCCGGCGAGTGATGGATATTCGCGAAACACCGAGTCCGAGTTCAGCATCATGGTGCTCGGGCTGAATGGAGAGCCCATCTCTAACGCCAATGCGATCGTCAAATGTGAACATGCTCATTTCGTCGACGCAATCGAAGTCAAACTACAATCGAATTTAAACGGTGAGATCAAGCTGGGTCGTTTAATTGATATCAACAGTGTATCTGTGTCATTTCGAGCTGGAAATGATGCGGTTTCTCCATGGAAGTGGGAACTACCAAATGTCCGATTGGAGCCAATTCCAAATTTCAGTTGTCGTATAAATGAGTCCATCGAAATGCCTATACCGTACGCATATTCTGACCGCGTGCTTCAGTGGATCAATGATGCACAGGTATCCGTTTGCCAAATCTTGAGTACTGGCAGCCACAATCTAGCATTTGAGCCTGCAAAATTGTACTCTAGTTTGGACGTGATTTTTAACAAATGGAATCAACCCGTGGCTTTACGGATCAGCGTTCAACGAACAGGCAATTACAGTTTAATTGTGCGACCTCTAAAGCTTGATCATCGATTCAGTGTGTATGAAGACCACAAGTTGGTCGTTCCTGGTGAAAGTGGCGTGCTGATCAATCAAAACAGCGTGTTATTCGCGACACCAACAAAACACTTGTCAATTCTATCTCAACAAATCATTCAGACTGATGGTTCGAAGATGGTATTGGAAGTTGCTCTCCGGAATGCTTCAAGTAAGTCAACACAGGTTGTGGTTGTCTTCAAGCGTTTTCTGGATTCCAACAACCAAAACTTGAGCCAGGTTGTAAAATCTACCTCACGAAGTTCCTTCGTCTTTAACTCAGCTGCTGTTGCCAGCGAGTTTCTGAAGAAGCGCAAAATCAGTGACGAGTACGCGTATATTCTTCAACGACGTTCCATGGAAAATGGCCAACCTACATCGCTGTTGAAGTGGGGTACATCATCACTTCCAACTCCGTCGCTTCTTCAAAATCCGCATGTACTGGAGGAAACAGACATGAACGACGTTGTCATGAGGGACGGGGAGAAAGTGACGGGAATGAAAAACAATGTGGAACAATTTATAATGAGAGGAGAACAACTCCGAATGGCGCGTGCGCTTCAGCATAATAAGTCATTTTTCACCAGGAACAAATTAAACCCTACGCCAAATGTCAGCTTTTTGAATCGACCATCCGATGTTGTGAATATTCATGAAGTGACAGTCGATGATGTTGTTCAAATCAACTTGAGCGATCTCTCATTCTTTGAATGTACGACCGATAGTTTGGATCAATTTGGTGTATTTGAGGTATGCGTTCTCGCCTACGATCGTGAAAACGGTCAAGTTTGTTCCCAAGACACCGCAATGAGACTGCCTGGCACATCTGAACAAGCGGAACTTTTCCCGACCAAAGACATTCGACTTTCTTCAGATGAAGCTTTGGCGCCATTAGAGCACTTTGTTCAAAAGCAAAATCACGAATTCCTCCAAAGTGGAGAATCGATAACACTGATGAGATCATTTGGAAGTAAATACGCGATCTACGAAACATTCGAAAGCGCTGCTAATCTATGGGTTACTTTGTGTAATGGCGATGGGACAGTAGAGGATGTGGCGTCTCAGCTTAAATACTGGCATCAAGTGAGCGAATCGAGCAAGCTCAAGTATTACTATGCGAATGCTTGTGATGAGCTGAACTTTTTCTTGTATCACAAGGACCGATCGTTTTTCAATCAATTTGTCAAGCCTGTGGTTGATGCGAAATTGTCAAAAACGCTAATGGATTATTATTTGCTGGAGGATGGAGAAACAATGGAGCATCTGTATTTGTCGCCGAGTACTTTCCAGAAGTTGAGTGCGATAGAAAAGCTTTTAGTCGCAACGAGGACGGTGAATCTGGACATGGTGATGCGTATTTGCAAAAGTGTGATCGATGGTATCGCCGGCACGACTTCAAATGGTTTGGCGCTTTTTAAAAATTTCGAATCCATCCTATCTCAAGGCGCAGTAAAACCTTCGCCAGTATTGCAGCCTACTCCACCAGAAATATCTCCCACTCCGCATGATTTATTGAGCGTGTGTGCGCCGACTGCTTCCTCTGGCTTCGGGTTTGGTTCTGCCCCGTCAGGAGGAACTACAAGCGGCACTTCCTTATTTGGTGCAGCTGCACCTAGTGCATCGCAGTTTGGAGCAAGATCCACATCCGCCTTTGGTGCTAGTGCTCCAGGATTTTCTTTTTTCCAAAGTCCAACCTCGCCATCTTATTCCCCGACATCAGTAGCCTATTCCCCTACCTCTCCGGTGGACGTTGACGCAGACCAAAATGGTCATTACAGTGACGATGATTTTGGAGTCAGAAGTCTGGACAGCGATGACGACAATTGCGACAACGAAGATGAGGATGAAGATGGTGCTATTCAAGAATATCTTGAGAAGAGTCAGACAAAGACGAATAAGGCTGAAAGAATCATGCCATACATCCCACCCGGAAAAGTGCGTACACTCCAAGAAAAGCGGATTTTCGCCCAACAAACAGTCCACATAGACGGGTGTAACATGTTCTGGAAAGAATACGCGGAGTATTTAATGAAAATCAAGAGTGGCAATGTCTCCAACGAAACACCCAAGCGATTCATTTCGTCGTATTTCCCAGTAGCTCTCTCTTCGTT
>JAADVW010000536.1:0-23703 GCA_023335875.1 Elongisporangium prolatum | reverse complement strand
GCTTATTAGAGCTTTTGTATGATTAAACTGTCTGAGGTGTGGTGGAAAATTCGCATCTATCGCACATTCCACAGCTCCTGCACGAGGATTGGATGATAAGTAATTGGGGAATGTTCCTTTTGTTCTCTCATATGATTGGCTACTCATGCCTTCTCTTCAACTTGCGTTAGGCTTGATAAACCCGATTCATTGTATATTCACTAGGGAATGTTCCCATTTTACTCTCACTGTATTGGCTAGTTCTGCTCAACTTGCGTTAAGTGCGCAGGGCGTGCGTTTGTGTATATCACTATACATATACAGCTGAGTAACTATACCGTCTATACATGTTCTGTGAATTTTACGAGGTGTCCCCGTACTTCACGAAAATGGCACATTTTTTTATTTATTGTTGAAATGGGGTATTTTTTTATTAACGTTTGATATTGGGGTATTTTTTTTATTGCCCCTTTTTCTAATATTATTTTTAGAAATAACACCCCCAACATTAAATGATAATGATAATAATATTGAATATATAATAAAAATAATTAATTTTTTTTAAATTGGAACAGCATGCATCTGAGCACTGTGGGGGCAGTGAGGGGAGGGGCTAACAGGTATTTTGGCCTAGCCGTCTTACTGCGTCATAAATACTGATAATATTGATCTTTTAAATATGGAGGTGGTGGGCCAAAAATACCTGAATCATTCCCTAATCCATGGGGGGTTGTGTTTGAGGGGAGGGCTTGTAAAACAGGTTTTAGTAGAGGCCATCAAAAAAAAGGGTAGGTACCCTCTCTGAAATAATCAGCCATTATATTTCACAATCCAAATATATGACGCGATATATTAAAATGAAGTGGTCCACACGCTATTGGATATTTTCCTCATTGGCATTTGGCAAAATCCTGACTGTTATCCATAGGACGCCCACTCAGAAGCGGCGAAAATGCAGTTGTCAGTAGGTAGCAAGCCACAAGCACAACAGCCGTAGGAAATGGCTGAGGTAGGCAGCGCCTTTCATGCGCTGTCGATCCATCGACAAATTTTGTCACGATTCGGGCGTACGAGCTTGAAGCCGGCATCCGCAGGCCGCACTGCAGTGATCTGGCTGAACGTGTCTTTGTGACATTGCTTGCGCAGGTTTGTCTTCAAAGGGAAATTCCATGCCACATCGGTTTTGCAAACATCCGATGTGGCATGGGCGGAACCTTCAGCAGAGTAACGCCGATAGTTTTGGCGCAAAGCATCACTTCCTTCGTCCATTGCTCACTAAAGTCGTCCTACAAGAGCATAATGAGCTCCTGAGGCGACCAGCTTGTACTTTGTCTTGTGGCGACCAATGCTGCCGAGACTGGCCCGACTGACAGGAGGAAGGCGCTTCATGAAATGAATGGTGTCCTTAGCTGTCTCTATTTACCGGTATCTACCGGTATTCCTGTTATTTTACGCTGTGTCTCTCAACATGCGATTTTCGGACTTATTAATAATAATTATGGCGTTTGATTTGCAAAGTCGAGGTGTGTCATTTAAGCCTTGTTGAGGTGTCTCCACTCTGGTATCCACGAGGTGACTCGAACGGTAAATTACAGGAAATATGGCGCATTTTTTTATTTATTGTTGAAATGGGGTATTTTTTTTATTAACGTTTGATATTGGAGTATTTTTTATTGCCCCTTATTTTTATTTTTATTTAATGGGGTTCCCTTCTTTATCAGGTTTTTATTCAAAAGATTTAATATTAGAAGTTTCGTTTGCTAGTTTTAGTGAAACGGGTCATTTTGCTTATTGCTCAGTTGAAAAATGAGGTGGGCCAAAAAGACCTATCCTGCCAAAACAGGTCCGATAAACGAACAGAAAACCCCCGATACCGGTGGCTGCCGCAGAGCCGAAAGACACGAAGTGAGTCTCATTCCCAAAAAACGCCATGGCAATCACGATCGAAGCAGTCGAGCTACCGCCGTCCACCCTACAAGCCCGCCACCACAACGGGTTTGACCAGCCCAGCGCCCGTGCAACCCACGCCTCGCAGACGGTTCGTGTGGACAGAGGCATTTCAAGGGACCACCGTAGGTGTACCTCCTCCATTCTCCATTTTGGTTCCTCCATGGCAAAATGGAGCGTGTGTGAAGGAATGGATGCGTTGGAAACTGCAGAAACGGATAACCGATGATCTTGCGAGTCAAAAGACCTCTCTGAGGTCAGTTGGCCAAGCCGAGATGGCATCACCAGCTTAACCAATCAAAAAAAATCACTTCATTTTTCAGCAGAGATGATCAAAAAAAACCTGAACCATTCCCTTAGAACCCCACTGTGAAGAGGAGCGTTAAACTAGAGGCCCACACTCCAATAAAGGCTCCCTCAAATTGTACCCCAGTCGTTCACAGTAAAAAAACTGAGAGAGCTTGTTCTAGAAATGGAGCTTAGCTTCCACAGCGGCGCTGCTCACGATGAGGCTGCTGCGTCTTGTTTTTGACAGCGACTCAGCCATTGTGACGGCCGACGAGTATGAGTACGAGATCGACTTCTAGGCTGCGCAGCTCGACGATGCTTGAGTAAGGAGCGCACACCAGCGAAGTGCACGATGAAATGTTGCCAACCAGTGTGGACGGCGTGAAACGTACCTTGCTGTGTGTTGTAGGGGCGAGAGGCGTTGCATACGATGACTCTGCTAGCAACAAAATACAGACAGGAGTCCATGAAAACTGCGACTTCGTGACTCACCTCTGGTTCTCTTGAAGCTGTCGATCTGCGTCTTGCGTCGTTGATGGCTGTCCCACGAATATAACCTCCACTAGCTGGTGTGTGTGCGTTATAATCCCTGGTCCCTATTACAGGTTTTACAGTACATGCGAATTGCGGTACTTGAGTCATCCCAACTCGAGACCATAGTTCATCTCCCTCGTAAGTATCGTAGAATGTGCTTGACATCTTTCCAATGCGCGATACTCGTACTGTCTACACTCGCGAACTGCGAACGCTATATCTGGCTGAGTGCCGATCATTTATATATATCAGTTTGCAGAATGGCTGGTCTTCATGAGCTCCACTTCTTCACGATCACTTGCACACAGTGACTTGGATAACACTAGGCCGGGGTCGAACAGGGCACTAGCCTTGTGCACGGGTGAACTTCTCGAGCATCTTCATCGTGAACTTGTGCTGTGGGATCTTCAGTAGTCGCTTGCTTCGATCACTCTTGATCTTTCAGCCGACAATAAAGTGGATTGACTCTAAGATTTTCATTTTGAGAGCGCTCGCTTGAACATGGCAATGATCTGTGGCGCATATAATATCAGGTCTTCAACATAAATGAAAATAAAGGACAGCTGTCCAGCGATTCATTTCGCGGCCACACAGGCTTCTGTCTTGAGTGTCGTAAGGCCTTGCTTCTGAAGGTACTCGCGTGGTAGCTTGTACCACACTCTGGGAGCTTGCTTTAGTCGATACAAGGACTTCTTCAAAAGACACATATAATCCTCCTTTCCCTGCTGACTATAGCCCTCAGACTGCTCTATAAACCCCGCTATGCCAATCGGCCCATTCAAAAATTCTATCGTAACATCCATATGATGTATCACACCAACTGGAAGCGCAGCGCCTCATATCGCACTACTGATGCGAACACTTCCTTGTGATCGACACCGAGCTCTAGCAAATACCCTTTGATCACCAGCCTTGCTTCATATCTCTCAATCGTGCTGTCAGCATTGTACTTTCGCCGCAAAACCCACTTGCTCTGCAAGATCTTCATTCCTGGGGTCCCGCGCACGAGCTCCCATGTTCTATTGGCTATGAATGACTCGAAATCTGCATTTATGGCTCTCTTCTATTGACAGAACTTCGAAGACGCTGTCCACTCCGTGTTGGCTGAACCTGTGTCCACGACCTCTGCTGCTGCGAGCTTGGTGTCTGCTGGTTAGGTATTGCTCTTTCACTGCTCTCACCCTTCGATACCGCTCTCTCACAGCTTGTGCGCTAGTCGCTTACGCACAACTTCTGTGCTATGGCCGCATTCCTCTTATGTACGCTTGCTAGTGTCTCCGTCTATGCCACTGCCACACTGCTGTTGTCCATTTCATTGAATTTAGTCTTTTCTCTCTCTCTCATCGGCTCCACCCGATGTCGACTCTGTAACGGGGTTACAGTTACTTGATTACAATACAAAAGGATAACCCGTTGTAACTCCAATGAGGTGGCACTATCCGTGGTGTGGTGCTGCGGATCAGACCTGAGGTTGAAGACCTCGAAGAGACCAAGCCATATCGTATACTAGATGGTCCCACCGACAAGACATTGGGAGCTGACGCTCATGTATTTGCCGAGCTTCCAGCTATAGATACGCTGATGAAGCTAGAATAAATGTCTATGGAAGACTGTCTTGATGGCCTAAAGGAAGGCGAGATCAGTGAAGTGTTGACGATAACCACAGATCTGGCTAATGCCGATTTGAATTCATCGTCTGTGATGGACCCTGAGGTCCTTGAGGAGTTCAAGAAGAGATTTACCAGCTGATACTGGAGTATCAGGACGTGGTCAGCAAAGAGCCACCGTCCAGTTTGTCACCTCATCGAGATGTGAAGCACGAGATTTATCTGTTTCCACGAACCAAATATTGCGTGACACGCCCCTTGCCACAAGAACAAGTCGAGACGATCGACAAGTTCTATAGTGCAAAGCCCGCTGCTGGCATGGTGCGGGAGTCGAAATCTCCGCACTCAACGCCGACGTTTTGCGTCAAGAAGCCGAATGGCAAGTGGCGTATCGTTCACACTTACAACAAGCTGTACACTGCGACCGTTTCGGCACAAACACCCATCCCCAGAAAGGATGTTCTGCAGAACCGCATGGTTGGTGTACGATGTACAGTGCACTAGATCTGGTTGATGGTTATTACCATATCTTCATGCGGGACAGATGTTCCTCTCACAGTAGTGAATACCCCGAGTGGTATGTTGTGGGAGTGCCTTGTGATGCCATACGGACTATCCAACGCACCCGCGACGTTTGATCGTCTAGTGACACAGTTGTTCAGGCCCCTCCGTCAATACGCTCAGACGTATTTCGACGACATCTTCGTTCACAGCAAGGCAGAGAACGGTCGGACAGATGTTCAGGTACACGTCGAGCACTTTCGAAATGACCTCGAGTGTATGAGAGCGAACGAGCTCTACGCGAACTTGGATGAGTGCAACTTCGGCGCCGAAGAGATCCCGTTCTTGGGCAGCATCATTGGGAAGCATGGGATCCGAGCAGAGCCAGGCAAGGCGCGCACCATAGCGAAATAGCCCGTGCCTAGAAGTCAGAAAGACTAACGCAAATGGCTTGGTCTAGCCAATTACCTTCATAACTACAGTGAAGAGTACGCAGAGCTCGCGTGTCCGTTTACGAAGCTCTTCAAAAACGATGTCGAGTGGACATGGAATGCGGAGTACGAAAGTGCTTTCGAACGCATGAATGACAGCGTGCAGAAAGCACCAATACAGGTGTTGCCAGATCCAACGAAGTTCATTCAGCGTCGTGCGTGACGCTTCGGACTTCGCAATTGGTTGCGCTTTGCTACAACAAGACGATGGCGGCCGCGAGCGCATCATATCTTTTCAGTCCAGACAGTTCAAGACTGCCGAAAAGAACTACCCACTTCATGACAAGGAGCTACTTGCAATGAAGCATGCTTTTGTCAAACTTAGAGTCCACCTTTTGGGTCCCAGACCCTTCGCGATTTTTACAGATCATGCGCCGCTCACGCACAGCGACGAATTCGCCGCACGTTTCGCAAAGGATGTCGCGATGGTTGTAATTCGTTGCAGAATACAACTTTGAAGTAAAGTACAAGCCGGGGAAGCTTAATGTACTTGTAGACGCGTTGTCGCGCAGACCCGACTACGAGTCGAATCACGTTAACTAGGTCGGGTCTCACTCTGGGACCAGATTCGTACAGCGTACGAGAAGGATGAGATGTGTGCACAGCTGGTGCAACATCGAGCCCGAGAATGAGAGCGTTTGGTGGAGGGTGGCGCCCAACGCGAGCGACCACGAATATGCGAGGCACACGAGCTTGATGAAGAGGACCGGCGTCGACGACGCTTACGGGAATATCGTGGACACGAAGGTGATCGCGAACGATCACGTCTACGAGAGCATGAATGTCGGCTACCACGGAATGGTGAGCGACGACGTCTGCTATCGCGGTCCTCCTCGACCAATTCGCCAGACTCGCATGAAGATGAACGCGAGCGAGCTGGTGACATAGCTTTGGTATTATGGTCTTAGCGTTGTGCGCCAGATAGACCCGCACCCTTGGAATGGGTGGCTCGTGACTAGAGCGCTTTACAGTTGACGGCGCAGTCGCACGGGTTATATCGGAACCCATAAGACGATTTGGTGGCGTGGCCGCATTGTCGTCGACAGTTAGGTGAACCAGATGGTTCAGGCGTCTTTTTTTTTTGGACTGCCCTCGACCTCATGATCAGACTCTTCGTGGTCGATCAGGTCCTCCTCTTGACTATTCTCATGGTTGAGGACCGGCTCGTTCTTTGAGGAACTGGAGCGATCCTTTCACTCAACCTTAGAAAGTTTAGAGTGATACTCATGGAGAGCAATGACCTTATGCGTAGTGGAGCCCTTATGCACAGAGTCGGATGACTTCGTGCGCTTGGATGCAGTAGTGCTCGGTGAGCAGCTGCGATCATCACGAGTATTAGAAGACGTCACAGGTACGTCGGGCCCCACAATCATCGCACCGCTAGAGTCCTTAGACTCAATACCCTTTGAGGGTGCCTTCGACTCGGCGGAGTCTAGAGGGTTGGCGTCCCCAGAACCAACCTCGTCATCAGTGTCGGGCACTGACTCGGGTATACGCTTATGCGCAGAAACAACTGGCTCGGGTGGCACCTTTGCACCACGAACGCGGCGGGCGGTCGGCTTGCTATCAGCAACAGCCGATGCTCCAGCGTCTTGGGCCTTAGTCTTTGAGGACTTTGGCCCCGACGCGACTGTCGGTTGGTGACGCCCTTCTTGCGAGCCACCGCAGTCTTCGATGCCGATTTCGAGCGAGAATCAGGTTCAGACTAACCATGCGTGTCCGTAGGCACTGAGGCCGAAGCGTCTGTGGCTTTCTTGGTGGCGCTAGCGCCGCGCTCCTTGACCTCTTTGGTCGTCAGCATGTGGTCGATTGTTGAAAATGACCAAAACGACAAGAAGGGACCGCAGTCCCTTATTTCGAGAGAACAAACGGAGTGTTCCTCATTTTTACGAGGGGGGGGGGATATAAGGGGGTTACAGTTACATGGTTATGATACAAAAGGATAACCCGATGTCACTCCAATGAGGTGGCACTATCCGTGGTATGGTGCACCTCAAGATCTCTTATAGAGAGGGACCACTGTACGGTTGGACCAGTTGAAGTACCACCAGGCCCGTTGCGAAAAACGCATGTCGTACATAAGTGTACCCAAGGTTGTGTACTTAGGAACCTTCATAGCCCCAACAGAATCAGGCTATCACGGAAGAAGGGGTATGAGGTTAGACAGGATAAATCTAGTAGGAGCCCGTTTAGGTAAGATAAGCTAAGTATACTCAGTCTTAGATCTACTTCCTCTGTAGAACTCGCGCCATAGACTAGCGCGAGCGGAAGCTTAGCTTCCCTGCACCTCTGCGCATCGTGCTGTGCGACTCCCGTCACAGACTCTGTGCCACGGCTTCTTCTCTCTCTCTCTCTCTCATCGGCTGTACCCGATGTCGACTCTGTGCCATTGCTTCGTCTCTCTCTCTCCCTCTCATCGGTTGTACCCGATGTCGACCCTAAGTCTACCAGTTCTCTGCTAATCAGCGTCCCAGTTTTCATACACTTTCCACTCGCTGCAAGTGCTTTGTCTACTTCTTTGAAGTCTCTTTTCTTACTCGCAGCTATTGCCGCTCGCTTTCAATGTATGGCGACTCTAGAAGCTCCACTAATCGGTCAAACTTAAGCTCCACATTGCTAGCGATTGTCTGCACTTGGTATGGCAGAAGGATTTCGTCAAACGCACCATCCAACACCATCGCGAACACACAGGGCCTTGACTTGTCCTCAATCGCGACGCCCATGTTCTCAAGCTAGGTAATCCCATCTTTAAGCTTTTCGATAAAGGTCAACAAGTTCTTTCCCTTCTCAAACTATGACTGATCGCAGTTGGTGAACGAGTGTCAACTTGGTGGCACCGACAAACAGCTTTCTAAGACGCATCAGCAGGTCGTACGGCCGGTCCATATCATGAACCGTCTTAGCAAGCTCTAGAGACAGCGTCTTCTCGATCAGCCATCGGTCTTCCTTCCGCGGCTTCAGATTCGCATCATACTTGGCATTAAGTCACGCACCCTCTTTGTATTTTGTCCGCCAGTGTTTGCACACCACGCTCATCCTTCTTCCCACTATCTTCTTCTCCTCCATCTTAGTCTATTCCGTCAGATCTGTGGCAACTGATTTAGCGTTATGCGTGGACTCATAACTAGTTGCGGGGAATCTGGGAAAACGGAATGTATTTACTGGTTCCGCTCTTGAATCCTATTCTATTCTCAACCGTCATACCGGAAATGTCGGAAAGATGTGAACACCCTCTAAATTTGAACAAAAGAGCCTGAATCTGAAAACGAACTAGCAAGGAAAAAAAAGGTTGGTGAATAGGTTACTCGCGTATATTTAACCTATCAATCTACCTCAAGCAAAAAGAGTTGCACATACATAGGGGGCTACAGGATAGGTCGATAGTTTATAAAGCAGATTGTATACGTGACATCGTGAGTACTCAGGGATCCACGAGCTCAGTGTATACTATTCTTCAACACATATTTGAAATAATAATAGCCAAGACAGTTCTATTACATTGTAATAGTATACTCCAAAATACGAAGAAGTTCTTAGCACCTAGCTCAACTAAAAAGTATCCACCAATACAATCATATTGCATTTCAGGACGCCACATGTACTGTTGCTGAGTACTGGAATCGAGCTATGAACGTGAGTACAGGCAGATAGGACTAAATAAGATACATCTTGTTATAAGTGAATAAGACATATAATGCAGCAACATGAGTACATACAGGTAAGATTGCAAAATATACATCTTTTGAAAAGTAAGTACAGATAATGTCGCATTTCTCGCTCATTAGATCGCGACGTGTAAAAATGGTTTTGCTAGCACTCCGTTTGCGTGAACTCATTTGGTATTTCCCATGAATTACGACGGGTTCTACTTTTACTACAAAGGGACTCATGACTTAGTCAATAATTCGGACTACCCATTGCATACAGTTTGTCAAGAAGACGTGCGAGAAGAGATGCGATTGAAAAAAGAGCGACTACCGAACTCCGCGTACCCCCAGCACGTCTGTGGGAAGAAACTAGAGACGCATTTTGGCTCAGCCATGGCAACACAAAACAGAAACAGCCTCCAAATTGTAGGCGAGCTAAAGCTATTTCACTTGTTAGACGCGTTTGCAACGAGCTTTATGGTGGAGATGCCATTCGTGCAATCGAAGGTGACGATATCGAGTCGTGTCCAATGATTGGATGGGTGACAAGCCAGATTTTCTCCAGTTTAACGTCGCATACTCAACTCGAGACAAATACGGTCTCTTTCTTGGCTGTGGTCACTCTGATTTGATCAGAAAATGCGACATCTTGGCATTACCTTGTTCATCGACGGCGCATTCACGATCACGCCGCGCCCGTTTATTTAGACCGTCATCATTATGATGTACAACTTCAGCCCATGATTACTACGTGCCCAGTTTCTAAGTTTTAGTCGACAGCAAGGACAATTGACGTACGGACTTGTGTTTCAATGGATCCGACAACGTGAAACCCGAAGGAGGTTGTGTGCGATTTTGAGCAAGCCATCTATCAATCTGTTGACGAACACTTCAAGACACCCAAAGTACACGTTGTCGGGTGCTTGTTTCACTGGAAGCAAGCCATACGGTAGAAAATGATTGAAATGCGCATCCCTGCAGACCAGATTAAAGTTGCTTTGATGCTTGGTTACATTGATGTATTGGCGGTGACTTCGGGGCACAAGATGAGGCTCCAAGGCATCCTACCTGTCACTAGAAAACTCGCACTGATCGGCATGGGTTCGAGGACAGGTGGACTTTGGTATGGACTTATTTTGTGAACACGTGGTGCGACGGGCAGTACAAAATTAATCGCTGGAACATCTCAGCCATGAAAAAAAGAAGATCGAGATTGTGGAGAAGACCAACAACCCACTCGATTCGTACAGTCGCCGACTTGCCGATGCCATTGAGTCAACCAAGTCTAGCTGCGATTGTCGACGAGTTGAAGACGCAAGCGGTGTTTGTTCTCTAGGAGCTAGATGACGTTTAAAAACAACGACGTGCGTCGCCTACTCACGCATCAACGTACCAGTACCCTGCGGCGCATTTTTTATTGTTTAAATGGGGTATTTTTATTAACGTTTGATATTGGGGTATTTTTAACTGTCCCTGATTACAATGTAATATAGTTAAATTACATCACCTAAGGTTGCCCAAATTTGGGTAACTAAAATATAATCACCTAAGGTTGCCCAATTTTGGGTAACAAGTATGTGTGTCAATAACCATACCCAATATTTCCTCCTTCCTAAAATGTATCACTCACACCTTAACTAAGGTACTGTACTCTGCTAGTTCTGTGCACATTAAGAGAGCACAAATCTCAACGTCCTCCAGTGATCCATCTAATTATTGCACAAAAAACAGAAAGCACACATAAAAAGGGCATTGTGTCGACTATTTGTGAGAGTTTCGAGGCGCATAAATACATGGTAACTGCTGGCAACGATTTGTTTTGTGTTAAATTTCTTTTTTTGCGCATCAATCAGTGTGGTAAACTATAATCACTTGATTTTTGTATTGATGTTCCATCATAAAACCGCTGTTCTATTTAGGGATTGGTCATGCGGAGAACTCCAGAAAACCCCGACGAGAATCTATAATTAGTAATTTTATAATTTTTCGGACATATACATTTATGCAAGATAAATATTAAAATAGGAGGATAAAACCCACTCAAACCACAGTGCTGACAGCTCAGTTGTAAGGTTTGGCTGTTATTTAATATTAACATCCTACAATAAATTATTTTCCTGTTTTGTCCTATCCTACTTAGCTCCATAGTCACTGAACGAGCATGATCTGGGTCGAAGCCACTGCGAAACTTGATGGCCGATCTGGGCGCGATCCAACTGCGTAGAGCACTACAGGGGAAGACAAGAGGAGATTCTCTCCGTACGGATTCTCGGGGTGTACCGAATCTGAGAGGTAACCGGGTTCTTGCCAGTAGCTCTTGGTACATCCTAGGGTGTTGGTTACTCGCCATGCTGCTCTGATGGCTATGCCGAGCCGAAGCCCTGTGCTGACAGCTCAGTCGTTAAAGCGGCTATGTTTGTTGAGAGGCCTTCAGGGAGCAGGGTTGTCGCGGGTTCAAGTCCCACGCCGTACACGTTAATGACCCGCACGGTAAAAGATAAGATTTTCTATTGCAAGCTACATATCATCATGAATAGTCCGATCTAACATTGTTTTCTTTTGCTTAAGTAGGGGAATAACTATATCATACTTTTACACGCATGCATTGGTTGAATGTAAAACCTCCGCTGTTGTGAGCATCTTGGGAGACGATTTTGGTTTTCAAGTATACGTCTTGACGTATTGGCCAAAGACTCGAGTAGCTCTCGAGTAAGCAGCTATCCTCCCGTCGTTACTGACTTCCTGGCTCATGCTCGCTTCCTTGACAGCGGATGGGCAAACACGTCATTCTGTACAGTCTCCTTGGTCACCAACCACGTAGCTGGCTCTGTGGCGGCTGGTAGACCGTTGCTTACAAAGCAGTCAAATAACTTGTGCTAATGTACATGCTAGATTATGAACATACGAAGCAAGAAAAAAGGAAAACATTTGCTCAAGTTGGCTGGTAGTGCTCTCATGTCATCGCCGCAATGGTAAATCAGTGGGATATGACCATTGATGAAATGCTGAAAGTACTTCCAACCAAAAAGAGCAGCGCGGTCAACGGAAAAAGAACGGTCTTCTAGACGCGAATGGTTTTAGGATGGTTTCAGAGTGGTGCTATGATATACCGGTAACTACCGACATATCGGATAACCATTGAGTGGACCACCAATAGCTGCTTCTAAAGAACTAAAGTGTACCCACCGGCTGACTGCTGGGCTCAGTCTGAAGTCGCGGGGAGTTGAAGTGAAGAGACGACGAGCACGAGACGGGGAGAGCCGTTGACTTGGATGCAGGATGAGCTTGGACTTCGATGCAGGATGATCATGGTGAAGCCATAGATACGGCCGCATTCAGATCTGTGGGTGCCGACGGGATTCTCTTGCAGCGATCAACGCCTTGAGCGAGGGTGGTTCGGCACTGGTGAAATCGATTCCCAGTCGTCTTGACGCAACGGTGATATCGACGAGATCCTCGCAGCCTTAGGCTTCCACTGTACCGTTTAATACGTCACCGTCCAGTTGTAGACGCCGTTGATTTGCTCGGGCTTGCCGAATAGTCCGTCATGTACTATACCGTCTCGACGCCGTCTTCGTTGTCGCTGAAGTCGGCTGCGACGACATGTGGAGTGGAGCAAATGGTTTCTTCAGCAAGTTCTTCGTGGGGTTCGACTTCGAGAGTGTCTTGTTAGCCGAGTCGTCAACGTACAGCGCGCCAGGGATTTTGTGCTGCCCACCAGAGACTTTGGTGATCGGCAGCTCCATCCCGGTGTTCTCCATGTTGGACTTTTCGAGTACGCCTGCCGGCGCTGTCACGTTGGAACACGCCAACCCGTTGACCAAAACGCCTTGCAGTCGCAGCGGAAGAGTTCTCGGATTTCTTTTATCTACGGGTAGTTAAATGTTGT
The DNA here is from genome assembly GCA_023335875.1 of Elongisporangium prolatum. Taxonomy (NCBI): domain Eukaryota; phylum Oomycota; class Peronosporomycetes; order Pythiales; family Pythiaceae; genus Elongisporangium; species Elongisporangium prolatum. Next base: position 10,820 of record JAADVW010000536.1, on the reverse strand, counting down.
CAATGATGAGTGCAATGGCATGACGTCACACCGAGGTAAGTGAATGAACATACCTTGCTGGTGGTTATCGGGAGACATTCCTGCTTGAACGCCGCGAGGCAAGAATGTCTCCACATCGTGAAGCGACTGATAGAGGAACGGGATGTCGTTGACGATTGCTCTGTCATCAAGAATACGTTGTTTGCTGGCAAGGAACCTGATGAAAGATTTTGCGGCAATTAATAACCGGAGTGTCACGACAGTCGAACATACGAGCTCACTCGCCTGCTCGCTCGTCCCAAAGTCACCTGGATATGCGCTCGCGTGTCCATGAACTCTGAAGAGTTAAAAAAGATGGATCGCTCATGTAGTACGCAGTCTTGTTGTTGTGGAGAGCTACTTTGTGGATCATCGCGCTCGAGGTGGGTCCTGTAAAAAGCATTATAGCGTCAGCCACTTCGTGATCATGAAGCAACAACGCTTTGCACTCACCTTCACACCAGCGACCAAACGGACCTTTGGGAGCATTCGAGCCCACCGTCTCGAAAATCTTCCGGATCGAGTCGATCAGCACAACTTCCGTCGAGGTGCGCAGTTTCATGAGCTTCATCACGACTCCGTTGTGGGATTCAAACGCATTCTGTGACGGTGTGATCCCAGGTATAACTCGTGGTGTACCACCTCGCCCATTTCTCCGGGAGATAGATCTTCTTGAACACCAGTCAACGTACTCGGTTTCTTCGTCGTCGCACTAATGTTGGACACACATCTTGGCAATGGCACCGAATTGTTCTGAGAGCGCACTAGATGAAGCTGCGTGACGTTGGTAAAATTGCTGGCCTCGTAGTACCGGTAGTCATTGAGCAGCCCCATCTTCTCACGGCACTTGCGCGCCACGTGCGGGTAACAGTCCAGAAGCATGACGTCGGGCCACACGCACTTATAGGCATTCGCACTGCACGCTGCGTGGTCGAGACTCCCAAAGCACACTTTCATATCGATTTCAAAGAACTCCTTGGAGTACTTGACAGTTGTCCGGAACAATTCTTCGTAGGCATGCTGGTGCTCGGTGCGTTCAAACACGTACGCTCAAGGCACGAAGTTCTTGCTGTAGACGCGATGTTCAGTAAATCAAGTTCGGTACGAGCCGAGCGCGACAAGCACCCAGTTGCCTACAAAAGCCATCGTGTGAATAGTCTGAATATGTGTAAATACCGTCAACGCGCACGGACCGTAATGAATCTTGTACGTTGCGTCAGCGGCGGTAGAGATTCTGTCGGCTTGCTCCCCATCGAACGCGTAGAGCAGATTCCGAAAAAAAACACTCCCACATTTGCCGGCAACAGCTCAAGCAACTCTTCGGCCTCCTTTATCCTGCTACACTGGGAGGGCAGGAAACAAAGCCACCAACAGTCGCGACTCCTCAAAGTACTTGATTTCAGTATCGAGATTATCTTAAGCCGCATGGCCGAGCACGACCTCGGTCCTGCGGCCGACACGAAGCCGCCTGATCCAGAGCCAGTCGAGAGCTTTAACGAAAGATGGACCACGGTCCAGCACTCGTGCCCCAGAGAGAAATAACGACCGAAGAGAGACAGTAGAGGTGGAAGAAGCAGCGGAGCGCAGCGTCAACCCTCACCACCATCTTCGGCCAGAGCGTCACGGACACCTGCCGCGCGAGAGACCAGACCTCAAAACTAGCAGCATTCACGGTCAGCACAAGCTCCACAGGCGACAGCAACAGCGCCTGAAATCGTGGCGGCGGCGCAGCAAGGTCAAACCCAGGCCTCACGCTCGCCCAGCATCCCCTCACCAGAGGTGGTCGAACACGAATTACGCTTGGCGGAAGACGCGGAGGAAGAGCCTACCGACGACTTGCTGAACTACGAATGCGCGAAAAAAATCTACCGGTCCTACTACTACTATGCGCTTCACGCAGCCAAAGCAGCCCGTATCGGAAACGCCAAGGTCGCAACATGCAAAACCAACAATAGAGAAGCCAATTTTCTACCGACGTCGGGTAAATGAATGGCTGGCCCATCATCTAGATGGATGGACGAGCGATGGAACTATATCCTTTGAGGATCTCTACGCTCGATATGGCCTGCTGGGACCTTTGCCGGAGAGAGCAGTAGCACTCAATCGCCTCTACTCCCACTTATACGAGGCTGCCAGAACCTAAAGTGACAAAACAGTTGCAAACGAGCATTGGGCGGGAACAGAAAAAATCCTAGCGACAACCTTCTGGATTCGCGAACCCCTTTTTGTGTTCGACGAATTCATCGATGGCACAGTCCAAGTTCAAATGCATCACATCGACCATGCGGATCAAGACCACGGCACTGGTGAACGTGAGATAATGAAAACACGCACACTAACGCAAGGGCATGCGCTGGAACTTCTCGAAACAACAATCAGTCGCCGCATCATGCCTATGATGCTACTGCTGAGACACAGATCCAAACACTTCCAGGCACTCAGACTCGACTGCAGCCAGCCAGATCTGCAAGACTGCTATAAAATATGGAATGAAGTAGATACAGACGGAAATGGTATGAGGGACAGTCAAGACAGCCTGAACGCGGAACTATGGAGAACAGTGGTATCTCGATACCTACCTCCTTTGCAACACATGTGGACATACCACTCGGACGCAGACTCTGCGTTCGAGCCGTCTCCCAGCAGTGAAACGCATCCTGAGCAATTGACGCAGGAACCGAATAATCCCGATATGGACATTCACCCAAGCATCGAGTCGTCAGAAGACGGCAACGTCTTCCAACGGCGCCCAGACCACCTAGAGAGACACCCTGCTGAAACCACGGAACTGGACTCAAAAGACTCCGTCTTCGATGCGGAAGCCACAGCAGCTGCAATTCGGCAGGTACGAGGTGGTCAACCGTCGCTCTCCTGGATGTACAAGAGAGTGCTCATTCTCGCCCAGCATGGACGGATAACGGACGAAGACACATTGGAATGGAAGAAAGCACTGAAAGGCAATAATGTCGCCTTCGAAGCTTGGAAGAAACGATTCACCAGTAATGACTTGGCTCGGCTACTCATTCAGCCGGGACAAGACCTAACAGCATCTATTAAGGCGTTAAAAGCCCAACCGGAAAAGCTATATGGATTATTGGACACACTGCCCATCCCTGAACTCGTAATGAGCGGACTGGCGGCAGATTTCTGCGACACTGTGGGCAATCTATGGCCCACACGCAAATGATCTCAAGACACTTATATCCCGGCCAATCAGAAGGCATGCAGTCAATGCTTTCAGGCTGGTATGCGGCGATAGATGGATGGATGTACGGATCCAATAATGAAGTGGAACGTGGCAAACAAAAACGATTTCTGGAGGAAGGAGGAGAATCATGAGACGCAAACCCTCCTTGGCAGAGACCTATTTGGCTGGGATCGACTATCGTCCCACAAGTTACTGGTATACCTGATCGCCATGCAGCGTTTGCTCCCTGCGGAATGGAAGCAACACTCCTTCGCAGAGTTAGCTGACATGATAGTGATCTGGCTGGCAACGCGAGTAAGAGATCTCCAAGCAGCGGAACTCCTGCAAGACACCAGCTCCAACAATTGGATGCAACTACGGCTATTTGCCGGCAGCGCGCCAACTGGCCTGGCAGTGCCAGGGCAGGCGGCGCCAAAGAGATAATAACGGGTGTCTCAACGACGTCACGAGGAAGTGTGAGAGAAGGATGCGCGGGATCGAGAATCCAGCGATACTTCCCTGTCGTCACCAAGGACAAAAATCTCTCAGCTGCATTTGAGGCTGCTATCCCGAAAACACAAGAGAAAATACCAAAACATGCATGTTCCAAGCAAAACACAATCAAAACGGAATGCAACTCACCGTGGAGACGAGTTTTTCAATGTTAGAACCCAGAATGTGCAAGGCATTCACACGAAGAAGGCTACAGCACAAATATGGTTCAACGTATTCAAATCCAAATTAGACACCGGCTTGGTAGACGTCGTCTTTCTCCAAGAGACACACGTCGTTCCAACGAAGACCAATGACTACGAAAGGAAATATGCCCGAGCACGGGGAAACATGACCGGAGCAGGTTCGAGGACGCTATCATCCTGGGCGCCCAGCGATAAGGCATCCGGAGGAGTTGCAATACTTCTAAATCCAATCAGGGCTGCAGCGAGAAATCTCCGTTTCTTGGTTTTAAATGACTCACTCAGCTTTCGTTTAGTACCTTTCGGGATGTCGGTCAGTGCCAGCTGCACACTCTTCTTGAAGACGTCCCATTCTGTTCCCTTCTGTGCTGCGCTGTTCGAAATCAGATTGTGACATGCTCGTTCGACTTCCTTGAGCGCATGTGCCTTGGGAGCGTATACTTTCTTTCATTTCTTATGTTGCACGAGTGTCTAGGATCAGATATCCCAAGGAAGACCCCGTCATGATCGGACCAGGCCATGGAAGAGACTGTGGAGCATGTTCGTATCCAGGAGTTATATTTTTTGGAGATGTATCAGCGATTTATGCGGCTGGAGGCCGGTTCCTGGTTAGGTTGCGTGTACCGATAGGTATGCTGGCGTGCGTGGAAGTCTTGCATGTCGGTTCTCGTTTCGCAGGCCATCATTTCAGCTGCTAAGCTGTCCCTCATGTTCCACGCTCCGAGTAATCGTCTGAGGCTAGTTCTGACAATTTCGTGCCACGTCTTGAGTTCGTTCTATCGTATTCACTGTCGAGGATGTCGTTGAAATCACCTCCCAGTAACGTGATGCCGTCCGAGGACATTTTGGTTGCGAGGGCTTTGTATAGCGATCGAAGAGACTCTGAGTTTCTGTGTCCGTATATATTGATCGGGTATACCCGCTGGTTGTCGACTTTGGCCGAGATGGCATAGAAATTGCAGCTCCAGAGCTCTTGTCTCCACGGTTGTGGGTCCGTATATCGAGACCAAGGCGTTGCACATCACCCAAGGGCAGTGGCAGCAGCAATATGTAACGACTGGAAGCCAATTATACACAAACACCGCCAGCAACGGCAAGCATTAACTCGTGGTTCGAACAGCTACCAAAGCCAGCTCCTCTGGAGTCAGTCGCGGCACTCACGGAAGTTGTCACTCCAGGAGAAATAGACGCAGCAATCAACCAACTCCATCGCGGCAAGTCGACAGGGCCGGATAGGATTCCTAACGACTGGTACAAGGACTACAAGGAAGGACTCATTACCATACTTGCCACGGTGTACAACAATGCCCTGGCAATCGGCCGAGTGCCAGAATCCTTCACCAAGGCGACCATACTGCGTACCAAAGTGCTCCAAACCTGCAACAGAACTCGATTATCGTTCCATTGCACTGCTGAACTCGAATTATAAGATATTTACCCGCATACTGGCGACAAGGCTGGCAAAAGTGCTGGATGTCATCGTGCAAGACTCGCAATCCGGATTCATACCCGGTCGGAGCATACACGATACAATAGATCTCGCTTTCGTCGCGAAGCACTTGGCTAATGCAGGACAAATATCCAGAGATGCTCTCGTGCTCTTACTCGATTCAGTAAAGCTTACGACTCGATCGACAGGAATTTCCTGCTTGAAACGCTCAAATGGCATGGCTTTCTGCCTATTTTCATTAACATCATCGAAGCCCTTCACAGTGGAACGACAGCCAGGTTCCGAGCCAACGGCCACGTATCCCGCGAAAGCGACATTTTCAATGGCATTCGACAAGGATGCCCGCTGGCGTCACCGCTATTCATATTAGCAGTCGATTCATTGTTCAGACGAATAGACAGATCACCAACTACGTCTGGAATCCTGATAACTACGTCGAATGGGCCCATTCGGATTCCCATCGCGGGGTATGCGGACAATCTGGCCCTATATCTGAACGGGCCGAAGGAGGAAGCAGCTTTCCTCACAATTGTGGAGGAAATCAGCAACGCCTAAGGACTGAGGCTCAACAAGAAGAAATGTGTAGCAGAAGCACGCACCAATGCCACCAGATATCTTGGCGTACCACTCAGCAACATCACCATGGTACAAGCAGTGTGGGACGCAGTCATTACAGCAACGCAAATTCAACTGATTCTGGCAGGCTACAAAACGTCCGACCCCTTCCAACGAGCTCGGCTAGCTGCAGCAATTCTATTCCGAAGTTCGTATTCGTCGCCCGTCACGTCTGGCCAACGAAGAAAATCGTGGACGATCTAGCAGCTGCCATCCACAACTTCATTTGGACGGGTAGCCTGGCAATCAAGCGAACGGCGCCTGGCAAAGCCAAGCTGCGAAAAAATATTAGCCAACTACCAGTACACCAAGGCGGCGTCGGCGCCCCGAACATCAAGCAAGAACTGCTAGCCATGGCAGCCAAACCGTAGAAGGATGGGTCAACAGCATACCGGGTACGACTATGAGGTCGGAGCAACAGTTATCCACCTTGCTGCCAGAACAACACCCACCGAACAACCAGCTGAATCGAAAACAAGAATTCAGGCCACGTGGCGGCCACAGACCCGACCAACGTGGTCCAAATGCCTGTGGACAGCCGAAGCAAAGATGATGGCCCAATCACCGGGCGCAAGCAACCCCGCGGACACCACCGCAGGCATCCGGGCAACGGCCACGCAGCTAGCAGCATGTAGACACCAAGGCGTTTGTGCAGACGGATGGTGGATCCCGAACGTAGAGGCGGCAGAGATAGAACTGAAGACTCCAGCAAGACACGCATGGACTCTGTGATCCCAGATGGATACCTTTATGCCGATTTTTGGTACCGGAGCAATGCTATCAACTACGGGATTGAGATCCAGCGGACAGCATTTTGCTACATCGCCAACAAGCAGCACTCAATTGGGGATCTAATCGAGTGGAACCGCTCAGCTGAAGGGCACATTTCCTTCAGGAGCATGGCACGGAGATACCCGATGAGCACCAAGGCAGCCAAACAATTCCAAACACTAAGTGAACTGGTATTGGCCAACTACCCCAGCGTCACCCACCACAGATCTGAACTCGGAACCTACGCGGATGGAGGCGCGTCGTGGTCATTACAAACAGGCCCGACAGCGACAAAACTCGTCATGGACCAGGCAGGCTGCATCCAACACGAGCTCGGACACATCGTGGATATGGACCAAGCGGATAAAGTGGCATCCAGTCATTCGGACACCCCAGTGCGGGATTGGCCCCACCAGCTATTATCACCAATCACACGAGTATGGCCTGGACACAAGCGACACAAAGGAACCCAGTCACTATACAAGAAATACCTACGAGCGCAAGAGGAAAGAAATCCGTGCCCACAACAGTGGATACAATTTCAAGGATCACGATCACATGGAAAGCCATTCACAAACTGAAAGGGACCGCCAGTTTTCAGCGGTGGATGTTACATCGGATGAAACTCGGCAGAATCAGCGAATGGATGAAGACAACAGGGGCTAAAGGTTGCCCACACGACAAATGCCAAGCAGCAAAGGGAGATACAAACCACATCTTCTGGCACTGCCCGCAAGCGCTCCAGATATAGGAGACGTTCTGCAACCTATGGAAAGCAATTGGAACACAGCTCAAGGAGCCACAAATCCCGAAGGCCATTTTCGGGCTCAGGCACCCACACCTGCCCAAAGCAATTCTAGCAAGCTCTAGAGTGAAACAACACATCACACAAGATCCAGATACGGTCATCGAAGCGTACCAACTGGCCAACGCCATTTGGACCAAACACGCGATTACTGTACTCACAACGATATGGCGGTGGAGAAACGATAAAATCCATAACAAGCAGCATACTGAACATAAGAGCGTACACAGAAGCAATCAAAGATGAATGGAGACGACTCGCTGAGAGCCGCAGCGCCAGTGCCGCAATACTAGCAGCAATGCAAATCAGCCTAACAGAGCCGATCTCATACGGGATTGGCAGGCCATACGGCCCATGCAAGCATTTTTTGTTTTTTGACGGCGGCTCAAGAGGGAACCCTGGTCCGGAAGGGCCGGAGCCATCATCATAAGAGCAAGTACGGAGAACGTACCGACCATAAACTGGGCAGAAAGTCGCTCCCTGGCCGGGAAATCAACCACAAGCAACATAGCCGAATTTATCGGGCTCAAGATGGGTCTCAAAGCAGCGCAAGAGATGAAGATACAGAACCTGACTGTAGTTGGGGATAGCGCACTCATCCTCGGTCAAACTCAGAGCTACCGAGCCCCCAAGAAGGAACCACTGCGGAACATTTATCGGAAAGCTCGAAACATAGCCGACAAATGAACATCCATCAATGGAAACACCATTATCGACAATACAACAAACCGGCAGACTATCTGGCCAACCAAGCAATGGATGCTCGGACTAGCACCCAAGCGACATTCCCCACCACCAACAGACAACTACAGGCGGTAACTCAACACTTGCACAACGATTATGGCTAAGTGGTACACGACACAGCCGGAACACCAACATAACTTCCGCTGCTCGCTCCGAGCAACGGTGCAACAGTCTCTGACCCCTACAGGGCGATCCTTTTATACGTGTGACTAGCCTTAGTCTCGGCTATTGAAGATCTTGCAATAAAGAACCTTAATACACCTTATAGACCAAAAAAAAGGTTTCGGAAAAAACGACGCGATGAAAAGACCACACCAATGCACTCCACGGCCTTGCCATTGATGACGATTTCGTGGCGAAAGCAGTTGAAGACTAGCGTAGCGTTTTTCAACCCGGCTAGCAGAGCGGCAAGGACGGCCTCATCAGTGAGTCTGTCGGTACACACCATCTAGATAAAATTTTGGCTTAAGGCGCACCATCGCAGGCCATACCATTCGACGACCTCAGCGTGGGAGTGAATCCTGACCGCGTCTTCCATCTTCTTCGCCAACTGCTGCTTCCGGTTCGTGATTTGAACTTCCGTTGGCAGCGCGCCAAACAGCTTGTCCTGTCTTGCATACTTTTTCCTCAGCTCTGCTAGCTGCACCACTGGCCCTGCTACTAGTGCCCCGGCGTCGACTTCAGCAGAATGCGCTGGATGGATTCCCCTTCGTTTCGCTAGGGAAGTTGTTTCCCACCCACTTCGAGAATGTACGTGAGCTCGCCCTCGCACACTGACTCTGCATTGCCGATGTGAGCATGGCGCCCGCAGAGCTGGTCACCACGGCAGACGAAAGTCTTTTTTTTGAGCATCCGTCGTTGCCTGACTTGGACTTGGTCGTATAGTCTATAAGCTGCAACATGATGTGTGCGTCCTTGTACGTGTTGTTCTCGGAAACAATCGTGGGTTTGGAGGGGCCGGAGGGTGCACAAGCGGTTCAACGTCAACAGCGACAGGCTTCGCTCGATTCGCGCTTGGTGTAGGTTGGCGAGAACTTGGAGGCGTTCGCTTCGAGGCCGACTTCTCTTGCGTCACGGTTGGTGCAGATAGCTGGGTGCTTGGTGTGGATCGCTGAGAATTTGGTGTAGATCGCTTAGACGTCGGCATTGCCTCCTGAGAGCTCACGGGGGTGACGGCCTGAAGCTTGGCGGCGAGTGCAAACGGACCATCGCTGCGCTACTCGCGAGTATACAACAATCAGAATCAACCGCAAATGAAAGAAGCAAAGGCAATGTGCTACGTACCAGTCTATGAACGATAGAGCGTCATGTGTGCGTTGGGCTGGAACTACCGCGCGCGTTGGCGCCAAAGATTTTGGCGCGTGGCTTCGCGGTGTGATTGAGGGCGAAGAGGCGCGCGTACGTACCCACGATGGATATTGGCCCAGGTTGCAGACGACAGATCTGGATGCTGCCGTTCTAGTGGCATTCTTCGTGATCGATGGCATCTCACCTCAATGAGCATCCGGTTCGTACCAGTAAACGGTCGGTATGTCCAATAAAAAGACTACCACTCAAAAACTATCCGTCCCCACTCAGAAACCATCTCGTCTCAAGGTCCTCTTACTGTGGATAATGACTACGCACACCAGTTCTCAGTTGATATCCTCGTGCGGGATTTTCTGCGTTTTCCTACGTCGCCACTTCACTGGAACCTGATGAAAGAATTCTCATTCTTGACGGAAGACGGAGACAACTCCTGTTGGGTCAAAGTGACCTCATGGGGAGAGCATGGCGGCGCTTATATTTGGACGATTAAGTTCTCCAAGTGTGTACGAGGCGTAGACATTACAGGATAGATTCCTTTTCGCACTAGCGTATAAGAATTACATGTATGCTTTGTTTGCTCTAGAAGATGTGTTTGCCTAGTAAATGTTGCTCCTGTTCGTGTTGCCTACAACAATTGCTAACGTATCGTAGGATTCCTCTCCAGCGCTTTAGCATTTGATCACATCTCCTTTGTTGTACATCAGCGGTCGAAAAAGGAAAATTAGTCCTTGATTTTCATTCTTTTCATCACAATCCTCGAAAACCCACTTTTCTGTACAAATATTACTCTTCTTTCCTCTTTTTGATGCTCTTCCTCGGATATCCCCCTGCAATACTCGTATACGAGCCCCTTTCTCGCGCGAGTCGCCGCCACAACATACGTATGATCGACGGCCGCGACCAGGTCATCACGTCGACGACAGTACGACGGACCAATGACTTATTTAGTGATACGACGGGCGTTGCTCTCATTAACGGAGACGACGTCGACGGCATGCAGGAGCGGGAATTCACAGTCCGAGCACTCAAGGGGTCGACACACGAGCGTGTGTCTATGGTACTACGTATTTGAAAATGAGAAACTGGTGAAAGTCTGAGCATTGCTATTATATTATCACAGTCGATCCTAAACGGAAACCATGCAACAAGTGCGAAAGGCTGAATGCCAAAAGGGTACAATGTTGAGAAATGGCATGGCATCCACTTGATCAGGTGCTGGTCTAGATT
>JAADVW010000535.1:0-23747 GCA_023335875.1 Elongisporangium prolatum | reverse complement strand
CTGCTTGTGACTATGGGTCAACCAATTCGTTTTTCCATTGTTGCGTATTTTCAAATGCCGATGTTAAAAGCTCTTGATGTGCATTTGCATCGGCATTCAGTATTTCTTTCCGTCGTGAAGACGCTTCATCGGGTCGGACACCACAGAGTGTGATCAAACTACTCGAGTCTTAATGCATTTGCTGGCACATGCTGGAGATAATTCAACCGCTTACAATTCGAGTGATGAGACGTTTGCCCCCATACTGCACAAAAAAGCTGTGAAATCGTATCAACAGTGCCGAGTACACTGAGCTGGCAGCTTGCACGTCATCTGCTTTTGCAATCTGGTCCTGAAGCTGGAAAAAACGGACGTAGATATGTTGACACATAACTTGTGCCTCGTTCATTGTGTGTGCTGCCACAGCCCCGTAGTTGAAGTGTTATTACACAAAGGAGCGAATTTGAAAGCCGCAAAGGAACTCCAGTGGACCCCATTGATGTTCACTGTTTGTTATGGCCATTTGGATATCGCAAGGATGCTGCTGGATTCTCTCGCAGATGTGAACGCAGTTTTGACTAGTCGATGGAGTGCGCTGATGATGGCGGTGCAAACTGGACGTGATGATATTGTATGCTTGCTTCGGTGCTGACGCTAACGTGGTCAGCTATCGCGGCGACACAGCGCTTTTAATCGCAGCCGAGTACGGTTACTGTGAGATTGTGGAGCTTCTGTTGCTGTTAGCTTTTATTCGGGTGGTCCATTTTGGGTCTGGTCTCTATTTTGGTCTCAGTGACAAAATTAGTGCTTTTGGTCTGGTCTCGCGTTTGGTCCGGCCCGAAATGAAACCAACCAATCGAAGCCAAAGTAAGAGCGCGAGGATGACAACAAAAGTCTTTACCCACGCAACTTGCCCCTCCGAGCAGGTACTTACATCCCGGTTTTGATCTACACTCGGTAGTCTGAGAGGATGGAATCGACAGTGGTTAAATGGACTCATCCCACGCCTTCAACAATTGTTCGATCTGATCGCTTCAAGACCAAGAATTATCTTGATAGAAACCCATTCACTCGTGCTCGGAAGTCTGCCGTCAAAAGCTCATACTGCTGCAGTGGCTACCGTACGAATGGATGTCGTGCGAAAGCGGAGTACGTTGCAGCCGAAGCATCGTACTTTATCTTGAGATTCCATACTTGCCAGGTTCAAGCGATCTATGAAGAAGAGGTTCTCACGTTGAGTTCGAGATGAAAGAATTCGTGGACGAAATCGCCACTACTAAAATCGCAAGAACAGCAAACAGTATCTGGGACCTCGTCAACGATCAGTTCTATCGAAACAGCGGAAACACTGCAGTTGCTGGTTTCTCAAGCGAGCAAGTGATCAGTCGAGTGTACTACAGTCGCAAGCGCCTCTTCGACAATAACGTTCATGGAATCGTTGAGTTGCCGCCGTTATCCATGGTCAGGAACTCAACTCTACGATTTTTTCAGTTCCATCACGTTTACTACGAAGACGGTCAAAAAGATACTACCCAGCCTCAACGCATCATTGGTTGGGCGCATCCTGAATTGATCAAATTGCTCATGTACCCTGGTATCACTCTCTTCATTGACGCAACATTTCGATGTGTTCCAAGAAAGTTTAAGCAGTGCATCGTGCTAATGCTTTTCGATGAAGCTTCTGCTCTCTATCTTCCAGTGTTTTACGTACTGACGACATCGAAGATTCAAAACACATACTTGAGCGTGCTAAACTTTATCATGAGCGCACTGGCGATAGACTTCGTCCTGCCAGAGTTGTTTGCGATTTCGAAACTGCGCTTATAAACGCTGTCGGCATTCAATTTCCAAATGTGGAGCTCGTGGGATGTTATTTCCACTTCAAAAAGGCGGTGCGAACGAGAATCGGAAAGCTGCACAAGGCTAAGAAGGAACTGAAAATCGCAATGGAGAAAGGCGTATTGGACATGCTGTGCGTTATTAAAGAAAGCACGTTGACGATAAGGGTGTCCAATTTGTGCAGCAAAGATTCAAGAGCTGTGTGGTATGGCTGGCATCCCTTATTTCGCGGTCAAGTGGACCACGTTTCTTGGAACTACTTTTCGCGAACATGGATCAAAAAGTACAAGCCAGACGTGTGGAATGTGCACGGCCTTGAGCGAGGTCTCGTTAGTTGAACCAACAACGTCCTGGAGCGGTTCAACCGAGAGTTAAACCACATCGTCAGCACATCCGAGCATTCCTGTTTTTGTGGGTACTATTGAGGAACTAGCCCGCAACCACGTGCTGACACACCATCTCGAGCCTACGGCGCCGACGTTTCGTTTTGGAGTTGCCGACTGCAATTGAGTTTGATTCTGAAGAAGAATCGTCTGACGAAGATGAAGCGGCTGTGCAGTACCGCCACCCTGTGTACTCCGATGACTCCGCATCAGAAGAGGAAAGCTCAAGTGATCCTGAAAGCAGTGACGAAGAAGATGATTTAAGTGAGGTTCCTTTTGAGTATGAAGGTGAAGACACTCCTTATATCCGCGCTGAAGAGAAACGGCTTGCATTTGATTGCATGAAGCTCCATTGGCTGCATTCAATGCACTCGATTGAATGTAACTGATGGCATAGCTTCTTTGCATTAGTGATACGTTTAACAGACGTTGATGGAGCTATAAAGACCCTGCATTTATCAGTGTACTTGGCGCGGCTATTACTCGTTGTCATAACTGCTGATGCGGTCAATGCTCAGCACTTGCATGGTTTTGGTTACCTGCTTTCGGTCTGGTCACAGAAATAAGTGTTGAGACCAAAACAGAGACCAGACCCGTAATGGACCCGCATTATAATCTACCTCTGTTGCGCAAGACAAAGAATGTGAACGTGGCTGACTGTAATGGGAACACACCGATGATGCGGGCTGCCATGTATGGCCACGTCGCTATTGTGGAGAAATTGCTGGAGCACGGTGCGAATGTTGCAATTTATAATAAAGACGGAGTAACAGCAGTTGACTACACAATTGAGTTGGGCCATCACGAATTTGCGGAGAAACTGAAAGCTAACCGACGAAAAGTCACCCGCGTGGTGAGAGCTGACGCGAGACTAACGCCCAATGACAGACACCATGTCCAGATACTCGAGCGCTGCTTTCTCTCTATTGCGAACCTGCATAAGCTGAAGCGTTGGAATTGTGTGCGTGCCAGCTTTTATATAGGCTTGATCAGCTTTAGTGATAAGATAAAATCACTTTCAGAATCCTATTCTCTCCTCAATTCGTTGAATAAGATCCAATTCATTTAATTGAAGGACCACTATTTTTTAAGCAAAAGCAAGGCCAGTGATTGAAATGAGCAGTTCCGATGCACTCAGCGATGAACTGCTTCTAGCGGCGTCCAGCGGCCGTCTGGAGGACGTAGAAGCAGCGTTGGAGCAGAGTGCTGACGTGGAAATGACGTATGCTGACGGATCAACGGTTCTTATCTGTGCCGCCTCACGAGGACATGAGAAGGTCCCAAGATTGCTACTGAATCACAACGCGAATATCGAGGCTGTTGACTCAAACGAATGGACATCTCTCATGTGGACAGCTTCCAGAGGACAAGCGAATGTCACAAGATTGCTACTAGATCGGAGCACCAACGTAGAGTCTGCCAGCAGAGACCAACTGAAATCACTGCTGTTGGCAGCTCATAATGGTCATGTGGAAGTCGCAAGATTGCTATTGGATCACGATGCGAATATTGAAGCTGTCGACAAAAACCCAACGGACATCTTTAATTCGAGCGGCTCGTAATGGCCATGTGGATGTCGTGAGATTGCTACTGTATCGCTACGCCAACATTGAGGCTGCCAGCAGCGACGAACTGACGTCTCTAATGTGGGCAGCTCATTTCGGTCGTTTGGACGTCACAAAGTTGCTACTACATCGTAACGCCAACATTGAAGCCGTGGACGAAGATCAAATGACGGCTCTCATGTTGGCATCTTATAATGGCCACGTGGATGTCGTACGATTGCTACTATAACACAGTGTCAACATTGAGGCTGTCAGCACAACTCACATGATGTATCTGATTTTGGCAGCTCATGATGGTCACGTCAATATTGCAAGACTGCTCTGGATCGCAACGCAAACAGCGACGTGCGTGACAGAAAAAATCGACTTGCTCTGATAATTGCCGATGCGAATGGCCATGCGGGAGTGAAGAAGTTTTTATTGGAAAGAAATCCAGTGAATGTGGCGACTGATCCTGACAATTACATAACACAGACTGCGGACGACATCACCGCTCGTGATCCGCCAATATCCCTCCTCGCTGCAGCGGCAAACTCGGATTTGGAGCTCATGGAAACACTCTTGTCTGGAAACTTTATTACTGAAGAAACGGATGACGTGCAGCAAACGCCACTGATGATTGCAGTCGCCAAGGGCGATTATGCTATTGTGGAGCTACTCTTGGCGGCAAACGCCAACATTGAGGCCATCGATTCGAGTCAAAAGACACCATTGATGATTGCAGCTGCAATGGGGCAGTTGAGCATAGTCGAACTGCTTCTTGATCAGAACGCGAATATTGAAGCTAGGAACAACTATCAGCAGACTGCTTTGATTCTTGCGGTCGCGAGCAACCGTGTCGATGTGGTCAAGTTGCTGCTTGATTCAGGCGCAAACATTAATGCCACGGATGCATTTCAACAGACAGCATTAAGCATTGCTGCCAAAATTGGATATACTGTTGCCGAAAAAATGCTGCTAGACAAATAAAATGAATGGGTGCATTTGGTGTGGTACCAAAAACGCAAGGTATACAACACCAGCCCCGATCCTCACAAAATCAGCAACAGTCACTAACAACAAAAAATACCATTTCTCCGCTCGCCAGGAAGTTCAATCGCTAATAACCGAGTTCATTTGGTTACGATAAAACAACGAAGAATACAAGCCCAGATAATATAATCATTCATTATGTACAATATTACGTAATACTACATGTACTCTGATAGTATTCGACGATTATAGCTACTGGCTTCCTACCAGTAGAATTGGACCGGAAAAGTTTGTATTGTCCGGATTCTGAGAATTAGCGAGTTTACAATTACGTAATAATCTCGATCTGCTGCTAAATCCTGAGAAATGCTTATACTTTGAAACATTTAGAAATGAGAAACATTGAATAACGAGCCTTATAGATTTGAACACGAAGCGTTATTGTTTGCAAGACTTGCTGATAAAGTGTGTGGGAAATTCCTCACCATCGTGTTAGGACTCACCCTCGAAATACTATATTCCAGCTTCATTCTTCATTTCTTTACAATGGTGAATCGACTCGACTGTGATCAAGAAGTTTTAAATCAGTACAACAATACACCGCACTGAATCAGAAAATGGTCATTTTTCACTTATCGCTTATTGCCGCCTAACAACCCCAACTAAAATCAGAACCAGTCAAGGAAATCGAGCGACGACTCTTGATTTCCCTGACCAGCCACCGACATCACACTGCTTCGTTCCTCAGAAGATGGTAGGTGGATTGAGAGCTCGTACTAACTACGCAGCGGTTCATAGCTTATGCATTTTTCTCAGTTCCTCATTTACATGGAATTACATACTAACTTTCTCATGATCTTGATTTTCAAGTGGCAACAGGTTAGCAGCAGTCGGGTCTTTGCACTCAAAAAAATGAGTGCGATCTAGAAGAAGTCTCATGATTTGTCGTGACCGGACTGCGCAGCAGAATTAGAGCGTGCATTGAATTTCGTCAATCCCCTTGATATACTCATGTCTCTCCAGTATCAATTGTGCGACTTGCACGTGACCCTTTGAAACAACAAGCATAGGTGCTGTCAATTGGTGTATGTGAGTCGCCTCAATCTTCTCATGCTGCACCAACAACAATCGTGAAGCACTGACATGGTATCAGTGGTGTCTGATTCCCCAATTCAACAGTGCGAACGTTTGCAACGCAGTCAACCGGAACCCAGTGACTTCCAAATGAACCTACACAGTAGAATGCATGCCTCATGTTGATCAGTCGTGTTTGCACGGACGTAGCGCACATCCTGACTTGTTTGAGATGACGAGCATTCGTCAGGAGCGCGACTGTGATCTCCCCTAAAGACTAGGAAGAAGAAAATCTGAAAGTGAGAAGAACATCACTGGTTGACCATTCATTTTGATAGAATAGCTGGAATATCTGTGATGGCACAGCATTCCTTGTTAGCTAGCGAAGATATTTTAAATGAGCAGGGCTTACCAACCATAAAAGGATTCGTGATTGATGATGGTTGGTTTCATGATCTTCGTTCTGGCTTCAGTACTCACTCAGCACGTACAAATGATTTACTATAAATACATCTGGGAAAGATATGGCAGGTTCTAGTTCATTACGAATCGTCACTACATCTAGGCTGTCAGTAATACAATCAGGTCATTACGTACATATAAGATTGCAGTATCTACGATACCTATCGCTCTCCTCAACAGGCACGCTACGATCGGATCCCTCAACTAATGCCATGCGCTGTGACTGTGACGACAGGAATGCCGAAGTTAATTTGCAGCGCTTCAACTGCCTCTTGGCCGTACTGCACGTCAAGAGTGTTCCGAAGGTTCCGTAGTTCCTCGCGAGCTCTCTCAGTTTACTTCTATTGTCCTTCCAGTTATCGTGATGGTTGTTTCCTGGTTCCATGTTGTTTCGGTAGCTGTTGGATAGAAAGGATTCCCAGCTAGAACTACCTGGAGCTCTCGATAAAAATTCCACTTTTGGTGCCTGATCTGTTCAGCATCCATTCTTTACTCGAGTGGTGCTGTTTCTCCTCACACTTGTTGTGAAATTGTTGGCACTTAAGCTTGTTGCGAAAGATTCTGAAATGACAAAGAACAACGCTTGTTCCTTGGCCTACTCTGGTAACTACGCGATATCCATCGACGTTTCTTTGTAATCCTCAGAATTCAATCTTATATTCTGATGATTTCTCAGAACACGATCAAGAGTAGCCCGATTGCTCTGAGAAATTGGACTCACCAAATTAGATTCGGAAAGTTGAACAACTGGAATACACAAATTACGGACCCGACGAACCTCTGACTTTCGGACACTTTTGAACAGTTCTAAACAGTATTAAACACTTTGGGTGTTTACAACATTTAATAATACTGTTCATTTCTTCGAAGTCGTTACAGCAACACCAATATGTTTTTAACAAAATCGATATTATGCTGCTTTAGACGCTTCCAGTGTTGCTTTTTGCACGCAAGGAAAATTTGATATCTTTACTTCGCTGAAAAACTCGATTGAAAAATATCAGGTTACACAGTATGTATCGTCTTAAGTGCGGCTATCTCAAAGCGCCCCAGCGCAGCCAACTCCTTACGGAGAAGCACCAGCGCAGCAGAAGACGAGCGCAAGACCATGGAAGGTATGCTTGGACAAATGGGCGTTCGGTGTAGTGATATTTAAGATTGTGCGCATGCTTCAGGACCCGTAAAGAGGAAATTGCGGCCTCGCAAGCCTGGGGACTACATTTCAGCCGCCTTGGGGATCGATAAGGACAACGGCAATGACAAATACTACGTTGAAGACGATGAAAACCATGAAGAAAGTGATGATGACCCCAAGGAGGCAGAAGATGCTGACGATAACGCCACGAAAATGCCAGCAGAGGTGCCAACGAATCAAAGGATGGCGATCCATCGAGCGCAAGCGATGCAGTAGAGGTGGAATCAAGGCAAGGCGGTGCTGAGCTTATCGACCATCACGAATCTTTTCAACGTACGTCTGATGTTGCTTTATCTAATTGGAGTTGCTATATAGATTCGATGTCGCATCATTATCTGATGCTGCTTCATTGGTAGGCACGGTGCACAAGTTTATTACGGCTGCCTGGAATGCGGAGAAATTGCAGAAAAAAGCCAAAAAGACTGGCAGTGACACCGAAGTGAACTTTGCTTCAGGCATTGAAGGCTCCACACGCGACGCTTCCAGCAACCAAGTTGCGATCGTCAGTTCAGATTCAAGGATTGAGGCTTCAGGTGATTAAGCTTCAAATGAGAGCGAAGACCCCGCAAACCCCGCACATGGTGATCAAGCAGCGATTGACAGTGAAGGTTCCGACAACGACCACGCAGTGAGTAACGATTCGCCACAAGTATCAACGGTTTCTGCGGCTGCCGCGAAATGTAAGTTGTGTGAGTGAATTTGCTCGATACCCGCGCACATTTGTAATGATACTTTATGTGTCAAGCAAAAGCAAAGCAGGATTGTTCTCCTCAGCCACCAAAACGAAGGAGAGAACAGCTGAGAAGCAACATGACGAATCCAATAGCGAATCAACGTCGGATGGGACTATCTGCAACATGATTCAAGCTCTGTCACCAATCGAATACCCGACGTGGACAGCATTCTACGAGGCTTTAGGCTCCTATACCGAAGCTCATCATCTACAATTCCGCATTCGCACATCTGCATCGAGAGATGCCTACCCAAGGTATGATATGCAAATGAATGGGTGCCAATGAATTCTCATAAAATGTTGATGTATGCTGTAGAGCTTCAAAAACAAAAGCACATTTGATCCCTGCCACGTTTGATTTCGTGAAGGTCTATTTTTGCACACACAAGTGCAAGCAAAAGACGTTAGCAAGGGAGTGCGTGCACACAAGGTACAGTATACGGGATACGCTGCTGAGCTCGTCGCGCGTATAAAAGAGAAGGCCAACAGGGACTGGACAGTTTTCGTCGAACGGCAAGTAAGTAACCAGCTCTTGCTCGAGATATTCGTACGAGGGCGGTGTATGCTGATGGCTGCGCAATCTATGTAGCATTGCGAGCACAACCATCCAACAACCAAATTCGTCAAACACTCTTATGCGGATTCTAAGACTCTTGAGGCTGAAGCAACACCAGAAATTATTCAGCGATTGGAGACGCTTGCCGAAGCGAATACCAGCTCGGCCGAAATGACAAGATTTCTTTCGAGAACAATGGGTGGGTTCATGTGGTAATTTTGCCGTGCCTTATTATCTGATGTTGTTTGACTGAATGAATGTTTACGTATCTCCGTGCTTACTTTCTATATATCTAACTATACTGGAACATAGGTCGCATTGGATCTACTCAGCAAACGCGCAACCTTATCCGGAGTATAATGGGTCACAGCACGGCAGGAGCAAGACGAGCAACCTGCTCCACAAGTTTGTCCAGTTTGATGAAATGATGTGCTTCTAGTACAAGATCAAATGGACATTACGTGTGCAATCGCTATCCAGACGGCGATGCAAAAAGCAGTTTTTGAGCAGTGGGGGCAGTCTTTGGCAATGGACTGGACCCACGGCATGAACAATCTTGGGTACCACGTTGGTAAGTGAAACGTATGATTGAATGGCAGTGCGTTAATAACATGTGCTGTATTTGTAGGAACACTCGTGTTTATGACCGCGACAGGACGAGGGATACCCTTATTGGACTTGCTGTCTCTCAATGAACAGGCTGAAACATTGCGATATATCTTCGAGTTCTTCAAGGAGCACAATCCATCATGGCGACAAGTGAAAACGTTTGTGATCGACAAGGACTTCGTGGAGTGGAAGGCAATCAACATCATTTTTCCCAGAGTCACAGTTCTTCTGTGTCAATTTCATACGATTACATATTGAAAGAAAGTGATGCAGAAGTCGAAGTACGCGTTGAAGCAGTCCCAACGAGATATCATCCAACAGCAAATCAAAAAAATGATCTACAGGTACGCAGAAGTGTTGCACGTGCTTGTGAGTGTTGCTTTTAAAATTGTTGCGCCGTCTCATTACTGAATTGATTGCTTTTGCTATTATAGCAGGACCGAAGCTGATTATGCACGTGAACACAAGGATTTGAAAACATTATGCATCGCGAACAAGTCGATTTTTGAATATTTTGAGGAGAATTGGCACTCATGTCGAGAGATGTGGACAAATTATGCTCGATCGAGACACTTTTCAGCCGGAAACATAACTACGAATCGAGTTGAGAGCAATTGGAAGCATCTGAAGATGACGCTAGGGTACAAGACGAGAATTGACAAGACCTTTGCTCGGCTGTTGGAGCACCAAATGTCAATTTCGAGGCAAATGATGACTGCGTTGCGCGATTCCATGATTCAGTCCCGTTTGCCAGGGCATGTGCCACCCTTTCTCAATGATTTGGCTTCTCGGCTTAGCGACTACACGTTTAAGAAAGTCAAATTGCAGTGGGAATCGTTATGGTGCATATGGAAAAAACCAGAGTAGACGCTATTAACTCTGAATGGGATTGGGACGTTCAAAATGGTTCTGCCTCGTATACCTGCGACTCTCTGAATTGGACATGCACATGCCTTTTTAAAAAAAGGCATCACTTACCAAGCAAGCATCTTATTTTTGTTGCATCGAATGCTCTGCACAAAGATATGTTCCCAGCTGAAGCTTTGATTGATCGATGGTGCATTAAACATTCCAGAAAGTTGCACAGCGAGTTTGAAATGAGTGTTGAATCTCATCAGCGCATTGTGGACATAGTGAAGAAAAGCAATTGCTATCATGATGGAGCATCACAAGAAGTAGAGATACAGCTCTGATTCTGATAGCGACAATGAACTCCCTGTGAAATCGAAGGTGAAGCGTAAGAAAGTTGTTTACGTTCGGCTTAGGCGCAAAGAAAGAGCTCACCTAGTGGTATTATCATCAAATTAAAATTATCGATACGCAAAAGCAATGCTTGAGCCTTTGATGGAGCATCTTTCCGGACTGTCCAGCAACAAGTTCTACCGCGAGATGTACATCTGGCATAGTCTCATCAATGAAAAAATGAATGCGGACCGCCTTGTGTCAGAAAGTGACGCAACTACGGCAGCCGATGATGAGAGTGATAGCAGTGATTGTCCTTCTTCTAGTGATTGTTCTACCTCGATGGATATGGTTGACGCTGTCGACGCCACGAGGATAATGGAAGTGCTCGAGGTCGAATCCAGAGAAGAATCTGTGTTTGAGGGTGAAGGTATCCAGTTATTTGAAAGCGCATCACAAGTTTCTTTTTTGGCATTGGATATATCAGAAGCAACCCAGACAATGTTAGATGAACAAAACGCAGCCACGCAAAATTATACAGGGTCTACACCGAGTGATGATATCGAAGCTAAAGGGCCTGCTCATGGAACCAAGACTCTTGATATATCGCTGAAGCCAGCGCCAAGTACCATTCCACCACAACAGAGCGACAGACCACGCGAACGCAACGTAAACGTACTGCGTTATCCAGGTGCTAAACGTCGGTCAAATATCCGCGAAACCCTCACGCAAGGTCTGATTCCGTCAAAAACTGGATACGCATCCATTCGGTATCCCAGTGATCTGACCGTAAAACTGGATGAAATCGTGAGATGGGCACAGAACACCAGCAATTTGAAGAGTGTATTGAATATTCTAGAGCGGTATCCAGTAATTCTTGACGAGCCTTTCCTCCGACTTCGCCAGTTGACTGTGAAGTGGGATGCTGTTCAAGCAACCAGTATGATGTACAATTACGCTATTCCACAAGACATGCTCACCAAAATGCGTGCCGCTGTTGCCGACAAGCGGCTAAGCCGTAATAAGGAAGACATTGCTGAGAAAGAGTATGGCTGAACAGTCAGCACAAGGTAGCGAAGAGCTGGACACCGGTATGTTAGTGACGCTATCAACGGATATTGTGCCATTCTCGAGGTGAGTGAAGTCGCTATTTTTCGATGGTGTTGCTTTATGATGTTTCTATATGATGTTGCTTTATGGTGTTGCTTTATGGTGTTGCTTTTTAGACTGACTGTGTGTGTTTGCTTAGTCTCTTTCTGAATACAATGACCAACTTTTACATTGCAAAGTCAATTGGATTCAAGATATGAAGTGGCTGAATGAGGCTTGGATTGACAAGAACGATGAGACTCGGATAGTGGAGCTTTTTTCAGAAGAATGCGGCACAAAAAATCTTTCTCACAGAGCTTTACAAAAGCGACGTGATGAAATGGCAAGTCAAGTGATCGACCAATTTTTATCAGCAAGCATGCGAACGTTTTACTGTCTCAAGTCGAAAAGAGCTCCGATTTATTTTCAAGAAATAGTTGGCTTTATTGCACGTGACCAAATGGTGAATGACAGTGTCCTAAACTTCTGCTTTCACGGAATTGCTGAAACAGGCAATGATTGCTTGGTTTTGCACTCGTTCTTGGGAAGTACCACTCGGCCATCATCGCCGGCTACCTAAATATCCCAGAGAGAATTTGTTTTGATTCCTATTCATTCAAGTGACATTCACTGGGGCGTCATCATCATCAACCTTATCTATCGAAGCAAGATATCTAGGACTGATGTACATCCGTACGAGTCTACAATCAAGAATCATTATCGACTTCGAATGAAAAAGCTTTGGAAAGAAGGTGCAGTGCTATTCATGAAGAAGTGGCACATAGATTGCGGTGAATCGGGACCATTTCCACCTATTCCTGAAGTGTCAGAGAGGAGCTGGATCAGCACTCCACGTCAACCTGATGGAACCAGCTGTGGTATCATGTTTACTTGTTCGTAAAGGAAGGAATGCAGTTTCAGAATGCGATAGCCACGGATGAATACGTCAGAATTATGCGGCTTCGTGTTTTGTGGATGATCATGACACAAACATTGATCAACGTCCCTTGTGAAGAAGATATTGAGTCTGCGCGCATGATAGGATCGGAGCTTAAAAAGTTATTTGTTAAGGGGAGTGCTAAAATCTGGTAATGCATTAGGTATTTACTTGCGCAAAAGCGCCTTGCAGCAGGCTGCCAGGAGAACTGAGAATGAGAATACATAAGCTGACATTCCGGTGCTTCGCGTTTCTAGCTCTGCCACAATTTCGTAAGCGTTGTTCTTTTCTTCACATACGAAAGACGATAGCTCTTGCTGTAGCGCTGCTAATTTGCAAGTGTAGTCAGCCATTTTCTCCAGTTTTTCTTCGATTAAACCCAGCTCGTGCAACCGCGATCGAACAATCTTGATGGCATGGATTCATTGTTCATTGCTAGTTGATGAGCCCGTTGGATACTCAATCGATTGGACGTTATAGCCTTACGTCCTTGTAGCTGTCTTCGACTCCGTCACTTGCTGCTTCGAGTTTGCGTTTCTGGGAGTGGCAATCGTGACTGTTCCAAGTAGCAGTCCCTAACGTTCCTAATACCGAACTGCGATGTTAGTTTTCGTACATCAGTGAAATGTTGCATGTAATATTTCTGGGCTTTGCCAGCTACCTTAAAGTAAACCATTACTTTTTAAATTGCTCATGAGCATTTGTTTCTTAAATTGAATAAATAACCGATTGCGCAGACAAATGGGTGTCGCTTTTGCCATAAAGCAACACGACTGTGTTGTCTTTGCCCTCCGTATTGCTTTAAAACATGTCGTGTTGTCATATTTGTGTTGCTGTAACGCCACTCCCATTTCTTAAATCATCAATATCACCAGATGTCACCCCTCATTGATCCACCCACCGCAGGCACCAGGCGCGAATACATCTCGAAGGTCTCTTTTTTTCGGTTACAACTTCTTATGGCAAAACGGTGCCACCTTCTTTGTGCTCTAGCAGGTAAACTCCACCGCGTCGCGCAGGTACTTATTGCGAGCCTTACCGCAGTGCATGCCGGGCGTGGGAAATTCAATTAGTTATGGATTTGGATATCCAAATGAAATAAACTCGTAACTGGATTTTTTCAATAATAGCACCAAAAGCTACGATAGTGCGAACATATCTCTGCAATATTGAAAAACCGAAATCACCCAAATGGACCTCGGATTTCAGATCTGGAAGGGATTTACCCCGATAATCCTCCCCCCGCGCACTTCGCACCAGCAGCACGTAAAACGTGTATGCTGTGCGCACACGCTCGTTTCGCGCCCAAACCAAAAGGTTAGTAGATACACAGCCACTTCGGATAATCTCAGCTTACTATTGAATCATACTGTAGGTACACTTAAGCGACTTGCTGTTTCTTTGCCTTGTTGTTCTTAAATAAAAAAAATAGTCTCAGCAACAGCACTCGCATCCCACATTTCTTGGTTATATTGAAGAAACATCATAGTCTTTAGCGTCATGGGAGTCAGCTGCGACGCAAGTTATGGTATTTACGTACCCAAAACAGTGCCGAATTGGGTAAATATCACCCAAAATTACGCTATAGATTACCTCTAAATTGGGTAGTTTTGGGGGTAGGAGCATTTTGGGTAATATTTAGCACATCAGCACAAACCCAGTAATTACTAAGCACATATTTTACCCTATACACATGCCTATATACAATTACATTTAGCGAACGGTAATTGTATTACAAATAAAAAGATCGATTACGCGTCACTGAATATAAAAAGCCTAGATATTGAAGCACCAACAGCACATGCTTTACAATCATGTTCTTGACGCTGTCATTGCTTAGTTGTAAAGTACTCGTTCAGAAACGAGTGGTCGGAATTTCGATCCCTCGTGGCAGCAATGTCCTCTCCCTTCAATCCCTACTGTAACCAAAATGCAAGGAATGGGTACTCATAAGAACTGCTATAAAAAACCGACACGAGTCTCAGTGTGAACAGATTATACGCCAGTATGCTGAGTACTTCGAGTTGGGGCCACTTCAGGTCAAGACTAGACGCAGTAGCATCTCAAATCCAATACCATAGCGGCCCTAGGCATACAGAGAACAATCGTGTCACACATATATATATTTTTATCTTTTACTCGCAGTTTACACAGTGTTTACCTACACCCTGGGCACGGGAGGACTTGAACTCTGATTCGTGATCAAGTGGAGAGCGATACTGTCGACGAACGTCTTCAAGAGCCGTGAGATATCCTTTCGCCTGCTATTTGATCACATCAACAGAATGGATGAGGTTGGGGTGGGTTACCGTACCAAAAGCTTCACCCAGGTTCCGGTTGTATCGTTCGAGTTGGTTGTTGGTGCGACTGACAATGGTAACGCCAGCCCCTCTCATTGCTGAAATGTTCCATGTCTCCACTGGGTACAACGTGATCCATGTGTTCACGAAGTACGTCCAGAACAAATCCCAGCTGTGGCGATCCCCGGTCCAGTCTACGAGTCGGTAGAGTCGCTTGGTCACATACGGTATCCCTTTTTTGTGCAGTTTCTTTGTTGGGATAACGGTCAGTACGTCAAGCTGCCCTGATTCCATCGCCTTGGAGACATCATCCACGGGGATTCGCAGCTCAAGCATCTTCTTGCGAATTGATTGCTTCTAAGGAAATAAGCAGCCCACAATTCTCACAGCCGGGAATTGTTCGTCTATGCCATTCTACAGGGCCTGCCCAAAATCGCACACAACCACAGAAGGATCACATTTAAGGTCCAACATGAGGTTGATCTACTGGAACACCGTCTTGTACGTCCAGCTGTCTTTGGCATCGATCAACACGTAAAACATGGTAAAAACATGGTACGTAGTAGTCGTGGGCACGATCATATATCATCACAATGATGGTCTAGGTAAAAGGCCTCGGTCTAATCTTGAATGTTCCATCGATAAAAAGCGTAAATCCTGGGTGTCGCATCTGCTGAATCAAATCTGGGTGACAGAATCCGATATCGACCTCCCAGAGTGTGAATCATGTTGTAGTGAATAACGCACATTCTTCTTCATCCGACACGAGCCGGCAAGGCTCAGATTCAATAACACGAAAGTTGTCACCGCCCGTGGCTTCGTACCGAAGCCTTTTGATGAGGTTGACAGCTTCGTTTCGGTTGAGTAGTCGCATACCAGCCGAGTCGCCTGCTGATACTCGATGATCGACAGTCACTATATACTCGATGAAGAGCCGCATCTCACTTGTCACGTCGAGCTCACGCCTGGCTGTAGTTGGTCTATTTGTGCACGTATGAGGTACACTAGCGTCACATGGCCATTGATTACTTTGAGCCGGGCCATACAAAGTGACTCTGCGTATCTTGAGCAGGCGTAGGACTTGGTCTCTCAACGCTTGCCGTCGTGAGCACGTTTAAAGCAAAAACAAATACCGTCGAACTTCGTGGCGTTTGATGAGATGGGGGAGTGGGTATTGATGAGCTCGTTTAGGGCGGATCTTGGCGAAAACTCAAGTGACGGTGAAGGCAGTGGAACCTGTTGTGAACTTCACATCCATACAATCTCATTTATATTGTTGTCGGCTTGACATCCTCACTGACATCATCACAGTCTTATCTATAGTGGTTTCGCTTGTCCAAAACCCCGTACGGTTACTATCATCTTTGCTCCTCCTCGTAATAATATAATCACATCCAATACTATTACATGTGTGGTTTGTACTTAGGTTGTTTGTCACCTCTTTAATTATGCCTGAAATTTATTCAACCCGGGGTTTAATTGTCAATGAACAGATTTACTATGTAATGCCTAGATTTGGGTAAAAGTAACGATAAATCGTCGTGGTTTTAGCTGTTGGTTTAGGTATATTTTGGGTGGTTATATTGTGATATATAGAAAATTGATTGGTAAATTACCCGTAATTTCGGGCACCTTTTACCTGAATTGCCACTGTTTGGGCGGGTGAAATCCGCTTCCTGCGACGCATACGCGAGAAAATCATACCGGCCCTTAGAACAGCCGCTCGACGTCGTTAGACGTTAGCGGAATCTAGGTCAAGTAGGTGCACGCAAGTGTTACCTTCTCCTTGCCCAAAGCTGGCTCGGCAAATGATGTTTTTATGCTGCCAGCAGACTTGGAGGCATCATTAGAAGGCTTCAGAAGTATTGATACTGCGATACGCTTTCTTCAGGTGATTGTAGCCTTCTCCCGGTTATCAACTTCACAAGGCCGTTCTCAAAGTCTGGGGAACTTGACGATGGTTGCCAATGGTGCGAGCCGTAGGTGGGTAGTGTTCGGTGATTCATGCACACATCACGAAGGGAAACACCAAACCCAGCCTACAGCGTCTTGCTTACGGTCTCAAGATTCGTCAGGTCGCCATGCAGCTCATTCAGTTTTACGTTCTCACGCGCGCTTGGAATTAGATCTTTAAGGCGGTCGTCCACGTGATCAATCTTATCTATCATGATGACCACCATAGCGAGTGTACTACTCCATCTAGTCGCATTTCGAAAAACTGGCATCAGCACCCCCCAACTCGCGGAGGCGCGGCGATTCTTGATGGTGTTCAGCTCAGTCATGAGAACTCGAACCTTGTCGAGTAAGTCCGCGTGCTATCGGTTGTTGCACTGACAGGTTCGACCGATCGGTGGCACACTCGATCATCGGAACCTAGGTCTCCTTTGCGACGGATACGTTTACTGAGCCTTGCCACACATGCAGAAGCACTTTAGAGTGCATCCATGCCGTATGTGTCGAGCAAGTCATTAAGCAACTCGATTACCCATGTAGGCCTCATTCGGAAGCATTAAAAATCCCAGCCGCGACTTGTGCTGCGAGGAGACAGTTAGCACGACGACAAAACGAGTTTTGCAACGTAACTACATCCTCACACAACGACGCAGTTGATATGAGAGCTTTTCGACATTTTGGATTGGTGATCAGCCAATTTGTTAAGCGATTATATACTTCCCTGCTATTTGTTGAATACGCTCTGTGTTCAACATGTAAGCCGTAGAGAAATCAGCAAAGGACGCAGATAAGAATAGCGATAGTGAATACGAATATGAGCGCTTGCAAGTCAAAGTAGACGCTGTTGCACTGCCGTCCACGAGAGCCGTTGTTCGTTACGCTAGAGTTCGCATGTTCGGGAATGTTCGCACTGTGCGACCTGAGATGGAGCGTTACGCTTTCCATGTATACAAAGGTAATTCAGTGACGCCTTGACGAAGCAAGAAAACATTCGCTTGCATAAGCGACGCTGTTTGTTGCCATCTTATGACAATCGCTGTCATTTTCAATCAAGACACAGTTTATCTGGAAGAATCGGAGAGCGTACAACCGACATGGTCAACGAGTTTCTTATTGGGATTATCAAACAAGAAGCAGATGACATGCTTGGACACGGATTGGGCTCAAACACACGTATTGTTATAGTTGTTAAAAGATACAGTGGAGTGCCAAAACATGCTTAGTAAGATTCCAATTGCTCTAAAACTATAGAGCCACAAGCAACATATGATGAAGAAGAAGATCGGTGGCCGGGACTTCTAGAATCCAACAGAGTTGCTGAGTTGGGCTTCTCGTCGAATTTACTAGACAAAAGAAGTGTTCTTCTCAGCCCGGAGATCATGCCACAGATCTTATAGAGTCTCTTCCGCTGTTTATCGCAACCAGCTCTTGGTTTTGCAAACCTTAAGCCGCATGCACACAAGTTATACTGGTTCAGCCCTGACTTTATATCGAATCTTGGTTACTGATCGAGTTTATTCCGAAATGTCCGTCAAGCGATCAAGCATCAACAATTCGATGGTATTTTGGGTGTTGAGGATGGAACGTACAAGTTGCCCCGTGGCTTGTGGACTCGGATTGATTTTCCGAAAACTAATGTGGTTTACGTTACGGCTCAACGTCCAGCGCACAAGTTTATTCCTTTTGTTTACGTGTTCGTCAGATCTGGAAATATTAGGCCGGTTATCTGACTATGTTTCAATCGACCAGAAAATATCTTAGCTTTTTATATAGATTTTGATTTAGCATACAGAGGTATCTGTTATGCTTTCTTCATTGCAAACGCTTTAAAGCAATCTATCCATCTATTCGTGTGCTCTCTTGTTGGCAATATTTCATTCGTTGCGCGGAGCATCCGAATAGTTGTTAAAACGACCATTCTCTCGGATTTCGGACAGAAGCATTTGCATTTCGTTCAAGTCTTTCAATCATAGCGGCAGTTCGACTCAATTGTACAGCTGTGCATGATTCGGTGAATTATGACGATCGAAACATCGAATGCAAGCTGGCTTAAAAGCAAATGACCGAGAGGAAAATGGAAGTTTTGGTTTGTAAATTATTCTCGAGTTGGTGGTGAGTTAGCTACCCAGAATACAATCGAGTCACATCACAAGATGCAGATACTTGTGCCGTACTCACGCAACGAGCAGCTCCTGGTGTTTTTTTAACGAAACACCCCCTAGAATTTGAATCTAGCTGGCTAAACAGAAACAAACCTTGTCACTTTTTAACTGAAGGGCCCTTACTGACATTAAGTTTGCCCAAAGCTTAACTTTTACAAATACCAGCAATCACATGGAAAGCGAGTCGAAGACAATGGAGTCCACGCGTCTTGATGGTACAGTGCTTTTAACTGGAGTATATGCGGTGAGAATGGAAGGTGCAAATCCATTTGCTGTGAGAACGCTCTTCTTTCGTTTATTGGACATATTAAACTGTCATTGTCGCGAAAGAAAACTCAAAAGCTGGCAAGTACAAGCACAATTAGTTAACCTTCAGTATGTAGCTTCATGGAAGGCAGAAAGTAACAAATAAATTGGGCCAATCACAATCAGCCTATCCTGATGTCGATCATTTCCCTTCTGCGGTTTTGGTGGGAGGCAAGTAGTTACCCAATCGACCCATTGGATCGATTAATATTTGAAAACGTGCGAAAGGTCACTCCTGGTCAATCACACTTTTAGCATAAGAAAATGCATTCCTGGTCACCCACGTTCGCATTCGCCGTGCATCTCCGTTACGCTAACACAGAGCTCGAATGGGCACCAAACGCTGGAGCGAGGATGAGATGCATCTTGTTTATCTTTTCTTCCGGCCTACTTCGCTCTGTAAACAAAGGGTGTCAAAAGCCGATTCTACGAAGGCGTTGTGACGTTCTTGCACACGCATCGGTTTGACAAGACTGCTACGCAGGTGAAATGAAAACGATTGAGCTAGAGAGCTCGTACAAGAGCTATAAGAGCAAGCCTAGTTTGGGTACGGATCAAAGGCCAGCGACCCCGACGACATCAAATGTGCTGTTGTTTCATATACTATTGAAGCAATATAGTATAAGATTTATTTAACTCGTGCATGTGTGATATTAGCGTTGCTAATGTCAATACGTCGATACTTTTACGACATCGACAAACTCTGGGCTCTGGGCACAGCGTAATCCCTCCCGTGATGCTACAGGCAGGTCGAATCGACATAGGCTTTAGCCAGGTCAATCCTCGATATGTTGCCGATGGACCAGGTCAGCCCAGCCGTCGACCCAGATCCAGTAACACAGCACCAGCAGCAAATTTTTCACGATCCCACAGACCGTCTTTTCCAGCATCAGTACGATGGTCATGATCATGAAAGAGCACAAGCTCCATTTAACATCGATTCTAATGCCAATCATGAGCCGGTAGCTGATGGTCTCGTTAGGCATGCAACGCGACCATGATCAGCGGGTGCATCTCCAGCCAATGCGAACCTAGTGTTTTTAAATATCCACGAGAAAAGGCGCAAGGAGAGAAAGAAGAAATGCCGCCGTATGATTCATATCGTGGAAAAGAGCTTGCTTCAGCAATAGAGCGGTTTATAATAGCAAAGGCTGAAATCCGGCTCCGCGAGAAAAATAAATTAACTTTTGAAACTATACTCAAATATATCTAGATAGAATCCGTCTTGAGTTAGAGCTCCGACGGAGATGGGCGCATTTATAAACTCGAGTAGATCTTAAACACGTCTTCGTCCTGTATTATCTGCTGCTCGTGAATCCATGCTGCGCAGTGACACAGGGGAGACCGTAATGATGCGCAAAAAATATCCAGACGTTAGTGCGTAAACCCTTGCAAGGAGCCTATATCGCAGAGGAATGAGTGAACTATGGAGGCGTATATGTCTATAGCAATGGATAATACCACTAGTAATCATTCGAGCTCAGCATGTCAATAATATCCTTATGCAAAACAAACAATGAGCAAAAAAGCAAGCATTAGCATGATGGGTGGCGTTCCAGGTAATTTACGATTCACATAGGGCTTCAACTGTATCGGACGATTTTTTATGAATGCATACACGTACGTGAACAGCTGGTAAAACCAAATCGCCATCTTCGTCAAAATCATCGTATCTATCACGATCATGCTCGTGGTTCTCCTGAAAGGATTCGTCTGGGGTGTTCGATTCTTCGGCAAGTCAGTGGGGTCTCTTGTAAGGCGTAACAACGAAAGGGAAAGATAGTGTAGGCTGCATTTCAGAACATGGACTTGCTTAGAATACCGTGCTGGATATGCGGTTATCACCGAGAAAGGAAGCGCACGCTTTTCATACATTGAACCAGGTAGCCCGACCTAGATACAATGCACAAATAGTTAATGAGTACCAGAGCTAAACCCAGTATATATAACTTCATCGTATCAGCTTTACTTGATAAAACGTGATTCGTCTCTTGTGATCGCAGATGAGATGAGCTTGCAAGCAGTAAGCCGATTTCCTCGAATAATAGCACTTCGAGTCAGCCCTGGGTATGTAATTAAGTGTGAACGTGGTGCCGCCCACGAAGCCCAAGCACCCAGTGAAATTGTGCCGTTCCTTTATTGTAACCATGCATTCCTGCTTTGTTCTGCCTCGCGACCCCAGATTCCAGACTGATCGCAACCTTAATGACGCGATCGCGGTAATTTGATACATAACCTTAAACACAAATCTAGCGTTTGAGATTAGAGATTAATTGAAGCAGCAAAAGATGCAACAACCACAATTGGCGTGCTTGCCCTGTCCATGCACTGGTCCGTTTGTTGAGGATCGAACAAAGACTGGATAAATTTATATTCGAAATAGCAGAGCACATAAAGTCGCACGCTCCTTCAAAAGATCGCGCTGCGCCGAAGCTCATCCTTTTGGAACACCTGCTCATCGGTCAAATGTGCTGTTCTGGTCGCAATGGAGCGAAAAAGATAGTGTCTCGAAAGTGGGCGTAGCTGAGCAACGATTCCTTCGTCGGTGTCGCTACCGTTACTGCTATGAGTGTAGCAGGTCACGGTTGCTAAAGCAAACGCGCTCAATGAGCTCTCTCGCTCTTGTATTACGGCTTGTTCGTGTAATCGCTGATACTTGGAAATGAGCAAGTACCACTGTAAGAGCTCTGATTGCCTTGGGAGTGTACAGCAAGGCCAACGAGATAATTGCTTTCATCGTTGGTGACTGCTCCACACGAACCAGTCGATTCCAACTAAGATGAACGTGCCCCTGTTTAGTTGTGCTAGTCCCAGGCTTAATTTAGCCGTGAGCAAGATCTTGGCGCCCTATGAACATCTACTTGCCGACGTGTATGCTCTCATGGTCGAATCGCGGCTAGAGAACAACATGGTAGAGATGAAGAAGTACACGGATCTCCAACCGTTCAAGCGCAACACAACTCATTGATCGTCAACGTTTGACACGATCGAGCGTTACATCCGTATCCGACCCGAGATCAAAAACGTCGAGTCAGTTGAGGAGCAAGTGCCCACAAGGCCAAAGCACCGCAAGATCGTGGCGTTGTCTGAGCATCTGAAGAAGTCCCAGAGTATTTGCAAGAAGCTGAAATGCGAGCTTCTCGACATGGGGAGATGTACGTTTGCTATTTGACTCACTCATAGCGCAGTACTCGGGCATGGGAGAGCACCTGAATTCCACGACCAAGATTATCCACTCACCCGCTTTCGAGTCAGCTGTCGTGAAGGTCATCAAAAGATGGGCTTTGGTGTCCGCCGAATCGACGGCACTCGAGCGCTTTAAGGTAACAGAGTGTTTAGCAACTGATTCTCACAAGAAAGGGAAAAGAAGACAATTGCGCCACCCTCCTTTTGAAAGAAAGTCAGCCAAGAGCACGCAGACTCAAGATTTTCAGTTGTACTTGAATCTCGTGGAGAAGGCCCCTCCAATGTTCAACGCTGTCGAACCCAGTGCAAGCTCGTACTGACGCCTCAGCGACGATCGATGCTACCGGCAAATTTTGAGCAGTTGTCGTTTCTTCGTGTTAGTAGGGGACTTCGAGATGTCTCCACTGTGGCCAGAACCACTGTAGAAGAGTAGAGATAACTCACAGATATCCGATTGAGTACTATACAATCTAATCTCCTATTTTATATATTTATGTGCTACTCGTAGAATTTACTCATCATTAAATCGTACATCTGTAGTATGCGCATGTGTTTACCTGTGAATCTCTCAGATATCCCATTGGGGTCATTTTGACCGTGGAGTAGTAATGGGAAGTATGTACATACATGCCTAATAACCATGTTTTAAAATAGCCAATATCTTTGGAAAGGAAACAAAATTAGCCAATTAAATCAAGCCGTCTATTTTCAAGTTCTCGGGTTCTATTATCAGAATAGCTGCGTCGAATCGTGAGATAAGACACAACTACGATAATATTTTGATTACAAACGCTATGCTACAAAACACCATACAACTAGCAGCTACAAGACGCAACATGAGGGATCATCATAATGCTGAAGATCAACCGTTCCGTGTGTTTGTCGAGGAGGTAATGGTGACGCCTTGGTG
Source organism: Elongisporangium prolatum (assembly GCA_023335875.1). Lineage (NCBI taxonomy): Eukaryota > Oomycota > Peronosporomycetes > Pythiales > Pythiaceae > Elongisporangium > Elongisporangium prolatum. The sequence goes on along the minus strand of JAADVW010000535.1, from coordinate 355 downwards.
TTGCCTTTCAGTAAGCGTCATCTCACATTAAACATCGCCTGAAGACGACGATACTGATTATGGAGATAGGCCAGACGTGTTTATTACTGAGTCTGTCGTTGCTAAAACGTTCAGCACCACCGGTGACGCTTTTTACCTTAGGGTGTGTCGGGTATCATGGTTTTGCCTGGCAGCCTTCACCTGACCTCGCTCAAACATTGATTTCTCAATTTGAGTGAAATGAGCTGGGAACAGTGTGGCCCGTTGATAGCTGCGCGCTTATTACTGTAGGAGTACCCGTAGGGATACCATCAGGATGCGCGCGTACGAGACGTCGATAAGTAATATACGGTACCAATAAATTGGTGCGGCAATT
>JAADVW010000534.1:0-23753 GCA_023335875.1 Elongisporangium prolatum | reverse complement strand
TGTCGGCGTGTGTAACTTGTGTAGCAAATGAACGACAGCTTGGCCGAGTGGTTAAGGCGATAGACTAGAAATCTATTGGGGTTACCCGCGTGAGTTCAAATCTCACAGCTGTCGGTATCTTCTTGCTTTATGCATACGGCATGGCGCCGGTCTCGGTTTTGGCAGGAAAGAGAGGTCTACAAATTTAGTTCGGCAATAGTGCGAAGAGCAAGAATGGTATAAGACAGAAAACAGCGAAATGCTTACAGCTGAATGCATAATTGAAGACACACAATACCTCAATCAACAGTAACGAAAACATCACGAGCAATGAACCAACGCCACCAATGCTTTGTGAGTGTTGCGATCTCCTGGCCGACGTTTTTCGCTTTAGACTTGATTATGGCGCTGGGTAGCAGTAGCTGAGAATCCCGCATTATAAGATGCATGACCTAGCAGCGAAATGCAGTCATATCTGCGTTTGAAAATGCAGTTGCGTTCATGAGCAGTTTTTTCGATAACGCGTTTGTTGACTGTGCTGTAGACGCATAAGATGCACAAGAATCTTCGGTTTCAATAATCTCCAGGTCCTTGCGTTGGAGAAGAAACGATCGACTCTCCAATTTCTCCAAATATGGCCTCAGGATGATCTCGCTTCAGCCAATCTTCGATGAGTGGCAGTATCAGTCCCTGACGTGTAGCCGTCATCATATCATAGTTCTCCGATGACGTCATCGGGTCGCACGTATGTGCGTGAGCGCTGTCATCAATCTAATTGAACTCGATTACCATGACAACCCAAAGTTGGCCTTAATAGTTCTTTGGCTGGATAATGTAGTCAATGGAGCGAATGTCGTTTGCTGGAGGCTTGACTCGGGTAGTATTTCTAGCCGTAAGTCCATTACGAAAACATTGCTATGACCTTGCACTATACGGTTGAGCACAAAACTCAGAACAGCATCTGAGGCCCACGTTTTATGCGCAATCTTTCCGATGAGATCTTCAAACTTTAGATTCAGAGGCCGAGATGGTGGACTTCTGAAAGTTGTAAAGCACGCCGACAGAGAGATTGCGTCGAACTTTGCTGTACATTTTTGATGATGTGGGGCAGAGGTGTTGGCATTGTCCCGATTAATTGATCGGGGAAAGCTGTATCAAATATACCTGAATTTGTAGGTAGGTAGGTAGCCAACCACGTCCAAACAGCCTTCCACTCTTTCGTCAGGCGCTTAAGATCCTAGTGTCTGGTCACACGACTGATATATTGCCTAATCGCATCGAGCAACATCCGTAATGTAGGTCAGTATCGACTTCAACATCAGCAATGCTATCAACATCAACTTCTAAATGCGGGTCACGCACTTGGAGAATATTGTCGCATCTGGCAGAAGGCGCGCCACATAAGTCTGCGTTGCACGTTCATCAACTTCACCTTGACTGAGGTATGGGTGAGATTTATTCGCTTTGACGTCAGCATCTTTGGTTTTCGTAATAGCCGAGTAGATCTTGAGGGCAGTGGCTCGAATACAGTAGGTATTCATGCTAGAGGACCGCAGCGTTCGTAAACGTATCATCCGATAAAAACTTCTTGCGACCACAAGGTCGAAGACACTTTGATTCGGTGGCGATACGAACCATTGGGAGAGCTGATGCTGACCATCGCTCTTGAGTTTGCTCTCTGCTACACTGGAATGATGTTGATCATCTGAGCCATCAACCAATGCGGTTTGAGTCCGTATAAATTGTAGCAAATCCTCTTGTGGGGCTCGTATCCCAATAATGTTGTTGACAGGGACGTCAGTCCAGCCATCTAGACCAATAGATCCGCGTTGCTTCCATTTCCGTTTGACAAGTCCGCATGCAAGTCAACCTCCATATCAACTTCTCCAGCAACGTCGCATGTTGTATCTCGGTGCATGGTTTCAATGGTGTTTAGATGGGAAGCATCGAGCTCGACCATATCTGTAAGACTAGTTATTACAGACTGTATCACTTCTTTGTCACTGGAGCACGCGTTGGGAATATCAATTGCGTCAGTCTCGAAGTCAGGCACGTCTGCCAGATCTTTACTCTCAATGTTCTCTTTCTTGAAGCAGATACCATCATCATCTTCATCAGATACACAATTGTCTTCATCGTCCGCCTACCAAATTGCGAGCAGTTGATTCATAGCCTAACGAGTTTGCGCGACACACTGATATAATTTTGTTGAGTATGTACGGTCGAGCGCGCGGGAAACGTTTTCTAGCTCGAGACGAACAATATTGCGCTTGTCTAGACAGACAACACAACCTGTGACGACCGCTCAGGACGACGCAGCCTGAGATATTTGATGTTGCTCCATGCACAATTATCGGCGACAGGGTTATTAATTATCCCACCAATATTGTACCTACTGTAGGAAATCGTATCTTTGATAGCTGGTTGATACGGCAGGATAGTGCAGGGAGGATACGGCTTGATCTGTACATATTCCATTGCACAGGAATGCCTTTGACCGGTAGTACTCGATATTTGAGAACACGTTGACTGACAAACATGATATGCTGTAAAGAAGCCTCAAGGGTATTGCCTCGAGCATGTAAACGACCATTTCGATTTGTCGATGGTGCACGACGAGTAGTAAAGAGTACTGCCTTATTGCTATTTCGGGGAGTAGAATCGTCATACGAGAGAATTTTTCCTTGATGCTTGGTTGGTGCTGACAACGTTGATACGGATGTTGTATCTGAAGCATGACGCGACGTTGATGAAAAAGTTGATCCCAACGTAAAACGCGGTTTTTTTTTGCAAGATAACAGTCCTATTCATACTCGACCTTTTCTCACGCATATGTGGATAGCGCGGGTGCTACAGAGTGAAGGAAGGATGGTAGCCGAGTCATAATACGCGAGCTTGCATATTCCTTTGACAGGACAGACTGCATCCACAAAAGTTTAACTTGATGCTGAATTAATGCGCTCACGCACTTGTCAATACCGGTGTTGGCACCAATGGTCGCATTCACTTGAGTCCAGTTTGACTCTACTATGTTCGTGGTTGTATTTCCGCGCGAAAAATGCTGCGCTCGACCAACATTGCTTCACTTCAAATAGCACGGAAACCAGTACTTCTCAAAATATTCCTTTAGCTGATGACTCACTTTTCTCACATAAACCTTGAACCATGCCGCAGTATATCAAAGCTGGGTTGCTTTCTGGCATAAACAAGCTGAGTGAATAGGTTTTCAATTGTCGCTCGGACATCTAGTGACAAGCCATACTTCGACTGCATAAGAGCACGACTCACAGCTCCTGCGACATAAAATTGACATAGAAATACCTGCGTAACAAAAACCAAAATGTCATTCACGAAGATACAGAGCAACTCCAAACCGTTCGTACCTTTCTGCCCGGAAACAGCGTCGCCAGCGTTTTATTTCTGCAAAGGCTTTGCCAATTACACATCTTCAATCTTTTCCAGGCTAATTCGTTTGCTGGAACTGTTTCGTAGTCGCGGTCATGCACACGACGTTTTCACTCACAGATAGAAACTCGAACAGGGAGACCTCGGCCTGTCGGACCAGTGCAAATGAGCGAGCCTAAATGTTGATGGTTACATCCAGTAGAAAGTGTTAGCCACATACATGGACTGACGTCGTTTATAATGTTGCACATATCCCGGTAGAAATTAGGATTGTTGGTGTTATGGGGCCAGTGTAGAACGACAGTACACGGACAATGCGCAAATATTTCAGCTTGAGCACTCAACTGCATTAAAAATCCGCAAAAATCCGCACATCATGTCATGCTGGTCAACGATGAAAGTGCAACGATTGCTCGAACCTCATGTACTCACCAAGAAGCGTTTGAATCGACAAGACTTCCTGCTGATAAATCGCGAACCTACTTCGTGGTGATTTTATAACCTATAGCATTAAAAGATTGTTCGTTAGATACATTAATGTTAACCGAGGTCGTGACAACGTACCAACGGCGTGCGACAGGTAGCTTGCTATCTTTTGCTATCTGCTTGGTTTCAGTATTCGTTGCCACCATGGATTTAAATTTACCGAGAATATCGTCATCGCTGATAGTAGAGCTGTTCACGTACGACGAGAATATAGTCGGGCTCGATTGTGCACAGCTATCGACGACAATGTACACCCCCCAGCATGAGATTATAATCGATCAAACGTCGGGCAACACATGACCTCTCGCCGCGGTTTGATGGCCCATTGAAAGCGCCTTGCACGATAATCGGGATCTCACGCATAGCGACCCGAGTGGGTGTGCTGCCCAGTTCCTCAACTAGTCTGAATGCAACCATGTGTGCACCAAAGCGCCCTCTCAGCTTCCTTGAAGCGTTTAAGCACTTTATACGTAGTAATTTTACTTCACAATACACAATGAAGTTAACATACTGCAAAATGGCATTCAACATCGTGCAACATATAGTACTTTCGAGTCCCACCAATCAATAGAACGCGAAACGATTCGATACGATATATAGTTGGTTTTCTGGTACTCCTGCCACACGGCCTCAAAATCACCCCGCGTACTGAACACCCTCTCGTTCGTGAGTGGTATCTTGGTGGTGACAGGAGGGTGACTGTTCAGTATATCCATCGTCTCCCGCGTGATTTCCTTTTCGGGTGGTAACTACGTTTCTAAATTAGCGCATACACTTGTCATCACTGGTTTTCTGTTATCTGCGAATGCATTCGTTACCTCTGCTGATGATGCGGCGCATATCGCCATCGATACCGCTTAACTCTTCGTCAGGATCGAGCCACTCTCGTCGCTTCCAACATCGTTGTCGCCAGCACCAGGAACGAGCTCTTTGTCTTCGCTATCGATCAAACTCGTTCGGCGCCTTTTTGGCGGCTTCTTCTCTGCATGTGTCCCCACTGCGCTGCTCTCCTTAGCTGCGTGGGTGACGCCATCCTGGTTGTTGGCCTCTTCCTCTTCCGATTTCTCGATATAGCTCTGCTGGCACTTCCGGATCGCGACAATATCTTTCGTGGAGCGAGGCATTTTGGCGCATCACGTAGAGAGAAGCAAAACTATGGTGATTGGTCGTGGGACAAAGACCAGAGCACATCCACGCACCCCAAGGCCTGTAACATCGAGAGCGCCGGTGCGCTCGTGATGAACAGTAGCCAGAACAGCAACGGAAGTGCAATAGAGGCGGCTCAAGGAGACGAGGCGGCCGAGACGATCCCACAGTCAACACCCTCCCATGGAACGACGCGAGTGACGATGTAGCCTTCGGCTTTTCAGCGTCCAGCTGCACTTGCGCGCGTATGTACATACATACCACATGCAATTCACACTCACACCACCCTCACACCACACACTCATAGACACTCATACTTCACGCGACAAAACTCGGTTCATTTCCACTTACAGTGCTCATTGTCACTGGGAAGAATCTAGACTAAGTGTTCGCCTCCAGCTTTCGTCGCCTTGTGGGGAGACTGGGCGATCAACAGCTGCGTTTGCAGCCACCCCAACGCCATGGCGCATCGCCTCTCCTCGATAGGTACAGGCGTGTGGCCTTTCTGCCGGCACTGGCCCCTACGCGCTTTTGCTCCTATGTTGCTGGTTCTTGCCATTGCTCCTGTGTTGCTGGTGGCGTCGTCCTTCGGCTGTCGTGGTTGGCGTCCTTCACTGATGCCGTGGTCTTGGTGGCTGTCGTCGTTGCCTCTGTCCTTCACTGCTGTCGATGTCGTTGTCTTTCTCTGCCGTTACTCTTGTCCCTCGTTATCATCGTCAATCTGCTCGCAGCTGTAGTTACCATCGCTGTCCTCGTTGTCGTTCTTGGTCCTCGCATCCCGCCTTGTTATCATTCCCGTCGTCGTTGTTCATTCGCACGTCATCATGTAGTCATGCATGGCCACCTCGGTGTACAAACCGAGCTGGCCCTATCAAATTTCCACACATATTACTGCGGTCTAGCCCTGCGCTTTAGAAGGCTTTGCATGTGGGGCAGCTCGACTGATCTCGCCATCACTTAAGTTAATAAGTCTTACGTTCTGGAATCAAGCAAATTAGCTTGCGCTGCCGTTAAGGTATCATTGCTTCCGAAGAGTTGCGTAGGATACATCAAGTTAGTAGCTGGTTTAGTTAATGCATCGTCTTCAATCATTCTTATCGTCTAATTGCAGTATGTCCACCAATCTTACGTCACGACTGAACTGGTCTCAATAACACACGGCGTCTACCGCCTAATGATGAGCCATGAGTTCATAGTCTTAGCATCTTAGCGACGGCATTTGGATTCCCATGTATCACAATAGATCTGAATTAAACGCTTAGATCCGATCCCTGTATAACGAATTTCTAATCGACGTCCGCCCAAATACAGGAGCATAACAAAATACTCCGATTGCTAGAAACTAGAGTTGACATCCCAGTCATATATCACACTTTGATCTTTAGATTTAAGATCCTGATACCCTTAGAAACAGAAACCACTATTCAGATGTCTCCTTCGGATCCAAAGCTATATCCAGAAAACTAAAAGATAACTTTTAAAACCCAGTAAGCCCAGGTTCCCCTTTTCGAGGCCAGGTTTTTAGGTCCTTGATCCAGATTCTCCGTCAAGATCCCATGTTTTCTGATCCTGGATCATAGCTAAGGCTCATTTCTGGATCCCAGGATTGGCATTGTGTCAGCTTCTTCAATGAAACTCGTTGGTAATCGTTTCGTAACTATCCGCCGAGCGGCACTCGCAACAACCGTCGGGCTAACAACGGAATAGGTATCGCACTTACCAACATGCCTCAAACTCTTTCGGTACGACTTAGGCGGCTCGACGACGTTGCCAAAAACATAGTTTTGAACCGAGCATATTCTTGTGCTTTTTTTGCCGGATGCGCACGCCTTTACATTTCCACCGAGCAACATTCTTTCTAGGACACTGTGTCTTTATTAACCATGTAAAAATGGTTTAGAGGAACGCTCGCTGTGACGTTTTGGTTGTGAGAATACCATGTCTTGATAATGTTAAAACCATTATGCCATTTACTGCAGGTATCTCCCGTTAGACTGGCAATAATTGTGGCACGTCTTCAGCTTCCTTTGGCTTCTATGTTTAAACGCCCAATTCGAAAGTACAGTATATTCTAGCTTTAAGTTACCCTAGCATGATTCTGCTCAATATGTTAATTCGCAGCTAAATCATCACGTTTTAATTTGTGTCTAAAACATTTCTGCCTAAAGAATATTCGCTAGAAACATACGGAATATATGTGTCTTCTCAAACTGTTTATGTTCACAAAGGGAGGAATTTCCTAAAATAAGTACACATGTACTTATTTCTGGGATTTGGGCGATTAGTAGAGCAAAAACAAATGGTTTTACGTACATGACGACTAAGTTCGCATAGGAGCCCATAACTGCGTAAGTGCGAAACTGGTAGGTTCGTATCCTAAATACAGTAAATCTCTTTAGATAGGTTTGCGTTTTTTGGACGAGACGAATATCGAAGAACCAACAAACGGAACTCATTTAAAGCATACTGACACGATATGACGATGTAATATGTTAGTACGCCTACGTCATGCGCACATGACTACAGACACACAACCAAAGCGTGACAGTTTCATTAATTTCTTGCAGCCGTATTTTCAGATTTTCCGCCACCACGCGTTTTCGACCGCTCATTTAGAATTACGCGGCGGACGACGAAGGGGAATCGAGTGCACAAACTTCACAACGCAGATCAGAAAATCAACGATAGGAAGCGAGACATCGAGACAACTACGCGAAGGGATGAAGCGAATAAGGTAACGCGCGAAAGGACCCATATCCGGTACGATTTATAGAGATACTCGCGCTACCATTGATATTGATCGATTTAGGCATTGTTGTATACTTTTAGATGGAGGTTCACTGCACGGCCAAGATAGTCAAAGCGGTAGCGAGTACGAACCGGATCAACGGAGCGAGTCGAATGTCAGCAATTTGAGTCGGACAAAAGTCGAGTCAGGCCAAAGCGAAAGCTGGATGTCCGGGCTACATTATTACACAAGAAACCGGCGCATTGATGTGTTTCTTGCGCCTAACAAGCAGCGACCCAGTGTCCTGGGGAGGAGATCTCAGGCGCCGTAGCAAGAATTGATCGCGGGGCATCAGCTCCACCTCTTCGGTCATTCTTCAATATTTTACCGAACCTGGTTGACGTGCGGAGAGACGTGGTCCAATTTTGCCCGAGGGGCGGTAAGTAGATCTATCTAAGCACTACTCGACGAGAATCCAAGTCTTTAGCGCTGGTTTGGATTACAGTCGCTGACTTAGGATTAATGGTCAAGCCGCCACAAGACCCTGCTTAATATTGTACGTCCATTTATTATCACGGTAGTGAGTTTTCCCATAATTGTAGCTATCGTGAACAAGAAAAACCTTTGAATTACCTAAATGGGTTTGTTATCTGCCCATTCCAGGCGTAAGCTATATTCATACATCTTGCAATGCTTGGTAACACTGGCCGTACTTAGTCGTGTGCGTACCTAAGTGTACTCGTCAATGTAACGTAATGCAGCAGATTTTGGTTGACATCGGTTTATGAGCGCTAAAAATGAGGTTAACCAATCATGGGCCTTTATTCCAAAAAGTAGCACAATGAATGGCGGGATTTCTGGAGCAGCAGTTTATGGCGCATTGCGTGTACTGATTTTGCGTATAAATTTTGGTTCTTGTCTCGTCTGCGTCAAATTTATCCAATCAGAGGATTGTATCCCTTTTTAGTGGTCCTGCCATAAACTGATGTCGGACACAGTCGAATTTTCGACTTTGTGTTAAAAGGGGTCGAAAGACTTGATAGGCGTAGATTTATATAACAATCATCTTTTAGTCCATGATCAGAGCTTTCTTGTGCTGGTGGAAACGTTAAATTTTAATAATTATAGAAAAGTTGTGGCCAAAAAGCTAAGGTACCCGATTTCCGCTAATAATCTGGTGCATTACGTTACTTAATAAGTACATTGGTGATTCGCCCTACTAGTCGCCCAAATCCCAGAAATAAGTTCATATGTATTCATTTAAGGAAATTCCTCTCACAAATGAGGATGGTTGGAGGATGGTGATTACTCGTATCAAAATTGGCGAACCAGCGAGAAGGGTACAACCAAAACGGACCTATTGCTATTTTAAGTAGTAATAATGTAATAGACGTCGGATAGCTTCGCCAAAGCTAACGGCTATGCTGCCTCAGCCTCGTGAGTAAACATGCAAGAGAAAAATACTGAAGAGGACCGCAATTATATCAACTACGACGACCAACGGACATGAAGCACAGCACGACGAAGACCAACGAGCAAGGGCCAGCGAGGCTAACGGCAACGAGAGGGATAGCGGGGCCGACCCGCAACTACTTTTACGCTACGCGCAACCTAACGAACCAGCAACACAAGCGAAGAGTGGACCTTAAGGAATGTGATAGAACGAGGTCCCGGATGAGGAGAAGAGCCATGACGGAGACAGCTGCTCCCGCAGCCACGAGCACGACAGCGACAAGCAGTTCTCAGTTCGAGCGTCGCAGAGAAGAAGCACGCTGTAAGTGGCTGGAATGCCTAATGGATGAACAGTGTGAATGTGCATGTGTGTTCTCGAGTGTGAGTCTGGTACCCTAGTGAGGGTCGCCCGCAGCCTGTCGTACAGCATGGTCTGCCAGGACCATGGCCAGCGTAAAGTTCAGGTGAAAGACCCTGGCCACGAATGGACACAGGACGGTGTCGTGCGACGTGAAGCGAGTTCTTCGTAGAAGTGCACTTCTCAGCGACCACGAGGCGATCGGAGTGGCATCTGATCGCCTGCATCGATGACAGCCGCGAGAGCGGGTATCTGTGCGAATGGACGTGACAGACGTGAGAGTGCCAAGGTGCCTGGCTCCACGAAAGTAAGAGAGATAATGAGAAAGGTAGAGAAAGAGAGAGAGAATGAGAACGAGAGAGAGAGGTGACACTCGAGAACTGCATATGAATGAGTGAGAACCGTGTGAGGACGGAAGACTTATGATGAATGGTGTTCGTACAGGAACGAGAGCTACAACCACACGAGACGAGATTAGAAGCACCACCGACGGGTGCAGAAACGACCGACGCCCGACCACAAGCATCAGTAAAGACTCTGCTAGTGCAAGGAGCGAGAGGATTTCCAACAGCGACCGAGGCTGTTACTGTAAGATACCGCAACTACAACATAGCACGCTTCACCGTCCTTCTGCCGTCGTGACGGCCATTCTGCAGCATGACTTGGCAAAGCAGAATCGATGTGTTCGTCACTGCGCTGTTGACGGTAACGATCGGCTTCTTGATTCTTGAAATCGTCCAGCTTGATTGACGCCCCAACGACAGCGCACCATGACTCTGCAACCCCGTTAACAATGAGCAACGTCGACAGCGACGACTGCGTGTGTTTGACCGACGCACTGCACCTGTGAGCGAAGAAGGTAGGCGTAGGTGAGCGTAGTTGGTGGAATATCCGAAAGTGAATTAAAGATAGCTATGCAAAACCTAGCACATACAATCACATCTATAGATCCTATAGATCATTTGTATACCTTTACCTTCCTCGGGCGATGCCCCGTTCTCAACTTACTCCGTGTCAACGTTCTTCTGCCCACCCGATTCAACTGGATACTTAAAGTGGTGCATCTGACCAATCAGATTACATGCATCGCTCCTTTCTATCTATATCTTTCAGCCAATCACAATCAAGTATGATGGCCTGACACGCGTGCTGCTTTAACTGACTACTAGAGCCAAGCGCCAAAGGCAGAGACATGTCGGCAGAACTGCCTAGTGCAATCATAACAATTTGTATCTATAGTTTGGAGTTTACTGGTGCGATGCGTAATCCTGGCCGAGCAAGCGCGCTTGTACCAAAAACAAGGCACGAAGAACGTGTTCGAGTCCGTGATGATCTCGATCACAGACGTTGCTACTGCTCGAAGCGGGAGTTGTAAAATGCGGCGCCGTGCGGCCCAATCATCATCTTGACGCGGTCCCCAATTACATGAAGCGACGTCCGTTAATCCTTTGAAGTCACTGTGTCGAAAGTACTGCAGTTTCTCCTTTCGTCCCTGGTCTTTAAGCATAACAGCCACGGCGTCAAAGAGCTCGGCTTCGTTCATGATGCGGCGCCCGCCGTTGCGATCGGTCTCAGCGCCTCGTTTTGGTGCTGTAAGACCTTGGAAGATATTCTCCGTGATGCGGAAGGGTGGATCAGTGGCGCTCGACAGGAGAACACAAGCTTATTTGATGCTACAGAACTTGGTCAGTGAACGTGGTGGCCCACCATGGGCTCGTAGATTTCATTCACTATCGGTTCACTTGGCTTCCACCGGATACAATGACTGTATCGACCTTCTTCGTGGCAGGCACGACGAGTTGTGCCTGGCTGCAAACAGCAGCCACCCGATCGATGAAGTGCTGGAAAGACCATGAATCGGAACTTGTCGCGACGATTAATGTGTCAACACTGGCTTTGCTTTCATCATTCGTGTCGTGCTGGAACGATAAGTGCGATACAGCGCGACCCATACAGCTCTTGCAGGACCAGATATTAAGCGGCGGATCACCGATAAACATGGCGTTTTCAAACACCATGTTCTGTCCCTGAAACGGTGCGTAATCGGCCCACAACTTTGTCCTCGGATACGCGCATGCGGTCCAAATGAAGACCTTTGGACAGCCACTTGTTATGAATCATTGTGGGCGCAAACGCGGAGAGCCTAAGACGGAATGCCAGGGAATACAACTCTTGTCCCTCGACTAGGTTCGAGTGCTTATGCGCCGTCAGCTTATCCGTGCCGTGCATGCACTTGGACACGATCAGAGCCGCCCCATTTTTTGTACGAGTCTGACCTTGCCAGGTCATCGAGGTGGAGACGATTGTAATGGTAAGCTATCTTGCTTTTGTGCTGATGCACAAGCGGAACAGATCAGGTTGCTCGTGAGCTGATTATAGGAGCTGGACCGGCGATGACTTCAGATCCACTGTACAGCCTTCTCGATGATTGCGTTGACAGGTCGTTCAGGCTTCGCAGAGATTTGCCCGCTCGCGATGTTGTCCATAGCAACAGGGTTGTGAACACAAAGGGGAGTCCAGCATGAATACGATCCATAGAGGGACTCGTTGCGGCTGGAACTTCCGATACTGCGTCATGACAAGACAAATGAAGGAATGCAGAAGTGAACCGACTGGTGCAGCGCGATGGTTTTCACAAGTGCAGGTCTGTTACGGCTACAAAACAGACGACTTGGTGTCTGAGCGTTTTTCAGTGACAGAAGAACGGGCAAGGACGTAAATTTACTCAAACTAGCTTAAATAGGGCGATTTAAGCACAGTTTTAGCCGTTTTGTAATGGTCAGCAGTTCGGTTACTCAAGGGGTGAAACAGCGAGATCACAGCGGAACTGGACACGATCTGTTCCAGGCATCACCCAATATCGAATATTTGTCATCCACAGTTTGCCGGCATCTGGTGATGGCAAATGAGGTTACCGGATTGCGGTACTTCCGGTGATGCAATCACTACGTTATCACGAGGAGTTGTTTACTCTCGGTCTCTCTTTGTGCTGTTGTCACAGATCGTTTGAGCCCATCGAAATTCAGGACAATTTTCCAAACGGATCTGCATGCACTTTCAAATACGATATGATGCTTGTAGCTATTTACGCAGGTTTGTATATGTTACTGCTACGTACAGTTCAGTACAGTATGGTGCGTTATTAATAGCAGGTCCTCCGAATCAAGATTACAGAAATAATTCATTTCCGTGCTTTGCTCCAATAATTTTTACACTGCAATGAAAATTTGGTCACACTTTTCAACTACATAAAGGAAAAAAATCATTTGTCCAATCATGTAGGGCAGAAAATAATTATCGGAAATTGCACAATTATTTTTGTCTAGTTTCCATAATCGAATGCAATAATTTATTTCTAAAATTTGGAAATACAATACAGTAATCCTATTTTCGGAGGACTTCTGTGCACAAAAATGTGTGAGCAGTTTTCTTCACGTCCGAGTGGGATGGTGAATAGAGGGAATCAAACCTTCCAAAACAGACAAAATGGATCAGCACTTTTACGACCCCGATATAGGACGTGACCGCGCAAATAGATCAGGCGGCTCAAGGCCAGATTTTTCAAAATCAGGCTCTGATATGGAATTTTGACTTTCCGAATATAGAGAAGTCAGGTCGAGATGCAGAGAAAAACAGAGTCAGCAAGTCACCTGAGAAAACGCAAGTGTTGGACCGACCGCGCCGAAAATGTGCATGCTCAGACAGATCGAGGGGCAGCCCTTCATCACCGAGATCGTGGATATCACCGCAGTTGCAGTCTCAGAGGAGGATGAGGATGAAGACTTCGCCATGGCGATGGACCGTCTTCATGCACGCTCATTGCTTTCCTTTGGTGCTTTCGTTTCGCCGCTGCAATGCACTTCGCCTGAGAGCAATATATGGCCCCTGCAATCCCGTGTGCATTGGTTCGTACTGTATGGGGACGGCATCACTCTATCTACACGTCCCGTGTTTGCATTGTCATCCGGCGTTAGGAAAATCGAGCTGATTTCGGAAGTTTCCACATCAGTTCCCTATTTCTCAAATCAGCCACCCTCGCGAGGTGGCTGATCCTATTTCGGAAAATACGTCAGTCATATTTTGCGAAATCAGACGTCGATTTGATCGAAAATTAGGTGGTTTTTCGGATGGTTTGATTCCCCCTAATGACACGTTAAGCTTGAGTGCGTGATACTGTTCAATTATTTAGCCAGTTGAAAGACCTGGCTTGGATCGAATAGCACTGTACCCGGTGGAGCCTACAAAGGGCTGTGCATTGGCTGAAACTGAATCTGCATCACTCCATCAGACTGTTGACTGTGAAGCTATTGTAAGTCAGCTTCCTGAGATGGTTGGTTGCTATTGATGGAGCCGGCAGGTTGCTGTTCAACACCAACGCGCAGGAACTAAGAGCGGATAAGAGCTGCCTATTTTTTGTTGTTGCTAAGGGTGGCTGGAAAGCCATGTCTTGGATTAGACTGCACTTACGCGAGGTTGCCCACGCCGTAGTTGATGGTCGAAAGCGTGAGCACAGTAGGAACCACGGGAGTGTAGTCGGACGTCATACCGCTGATGGCCTTCACAGCCGCGGCGGCAGTGCTGGCCTTCTGGCTGGCAGCCGTATCGCTGCCGCCCGTGTTGGCAACGCACGTGCGGCCGAGGTAGGTCGTGCAGAGCGAGTCCGTGGAGCTGGTGATGTACTAGACGTTGCCCACGGTGTCGGTGTTCGACAGGATCGGAACGGGCGATGACGAGAAGTAGTTGCCTTCCACCACGACGTTCGCGTAGCTCTCGACCTCAAAGTCATAGCCGGAGGTCGAGTACCAGTAGTTATTCACGGCCCAGCCCACGACATTCTCGGCGCTGTTCTTGGAGCCGCCCCACTTGGGCGACCGGCCGGACGTGTGGTGGATGAAGTTCTTGATTAGGTTGACGTACGTGCTCGTGCCCCAGAAGATGAACGTCCAGTAGTGGCGGCCGTCACAGCTGGATGAGTACGTCGTCTGGCCGTCGAACTCCGAGTTACTGATGGTAAGACTCTGGACGCCGGGCTCGTTAACCGTGATCATCTGGCGGCCGACATTCGAGACCTTAATATGGTCGAGCCAGATGTTGGACTGCACGGCGTTGCCACCGATGTAGATGGCGTCGCCGCCCCAGATGTACGTGGGGTTGAGCTGCGTGATGTAGACGTTCTGTATGATGACGTTGCTGCCCGTGATGACAATGCCCTTGCCGGAGATGATGCCTTTGGTGCCGATGCCGCGCAGAGTCTTGTTGGATGTCACAATGAGCTGGTTGGTGTACGCGGCCAGATTGTACGTGACCGTGGTGGTCGTGGTGCTGTCACAGCCGCCGGTGTTCGTCATGCCGCCGCTCTGCAGGATGCAGTCCTGGCCCATATAGCCGTTGTTATTGGCGATGCACTCGAGCATCTCCATCAGTCGACAGCCAGTCTCGGTCTTGCTGCCTTCGGTGCCGGCGAAGTTGAAGCCCGTGGTGAGAATGATGACCTGGGGCGTGCTGCTCACGAGGTATAATCTGAGCTCCGCCATGCTCGAAGGGTACACTGCGGCAGTGAATCCACCGCCAGTGGTGCCCTTGGCGATGCCAGGAGCTGTACCGATCGTGAAGCTGACGGCCGAGGCCTGGGCCAGACAAGCGGTCAATCCGACGATCAAGGTGGAGAATTTCATGGCTGGAGGTGAAAGATGGGGCTGCGGAGGGAGGGAGGAGGTCTTGAGTACGAGGCAATTGCAAGAATGAGGTCGGAGAAACGAGAGGCGAGTGGCTGTGCTCACTAGCACTGCTGCTGTTCATCGTGAACTTTCCACGGACCTATCGTATCGACACGCAGGATTTGATCTCACCAGCAGGGTTACGCTTTTAAGTTTACAACAACACGTACTGCACGTGGTACTGTATGTTGGCTCGCACTCCCGACCAAATTAGCAGAGCCTGATGGAGCCGTCCATGTGGCTCTCAAGTCATGGGCGAGAGAAGAGACCGCGTGCTGGACGCGAGCCTATCCTTGAGGATGGCAACGTGGCAGTCGCACGTGCGCACTCAGTTCTGCAGTGAAGATTTGTGCAGCTTACGAGCGCAAACCGTTTTGCTCGCAACCACAATGGTCTATTTTCGGCATTGCTCGCTCTTTTTGGCCGCGATATTGTCGTCTCTGTGTTTTGCCCTAAGCTCTGAGGGCTCTTGTCAAGATAATGTATACTGGTCATTCGAATATCCTCGCTGTCGCTCACCCTTGACGTGAAGCAGGTAGAAATCCGCTCGAGCTACTGTACAGTAGTTGATTCATTTTGAATTTCCAGTCCGTTGGGTGAACTGGGTGCCGCCTTGTCTAGTTCACCTATGTGGATACCATCCTCGTGCTATCATTGGACCGAATGTGCTGGACGGCATTCAGTACAGGTACGTGAAAAGTACGGTGGTCGCAGGATTTACGCGTTTGCTGCGGAGTCTGTGCCAAGATTACAGGAATTAACGAGGCAAACGATAGATCGAAATACAGTGTATACTGTAAATACATTAATATCCCAACACCCGCAAACGACTCGAACTCGACTTCTCTGACGGAATGCAGAGGCATCTAATCGCTGTTGACACCGTCTCCTCTCGCAAACGCACTCAGCTTCCTCATGGTGGCCGCAAAGAACTTGGTGTCTAGATGATACTGCAGCTTGATCTTTTCGGCCTTGTCCTTGCGGCTCTGTACCGACATGGCCACGATCTGGTCCACGGACGCACACAGATCGTCGGCCGAGAAGGAGGCCACGATGCCCTCGACGTTGCGCAGCCCATGTTTGCCTCGAAAGCTCCCGCCCAGGAACTGTCCTTATTGAATTTCGTCTGCGTGCGAACGTAGACGCCCATGTCTGTGGACGGCACAAGCTCGCTCATGGGCGAGGCCTGGGTCATGAGGATCAATCCTCCGGCGGCACGAGCCTGGTTGATGTAGTGCCCGTAGCCTTCCATGGTGCTGGGGCAAAGGAAGAACGCCGACTCCGCCATCATGCGGCCGAACTCAACGGCGCCCAAACCTTCCATCGTGACGTTGATGCTGGCGCTCTTCTTGATGCGGTTCGCTGTCGCAGTGTTCATCATGGCGTTGAAGTTGCCTTCATCCAAGTGCAGATCCAGCAGCGGCAGATCTGGACGCGATAGCCAGCACTGGACAACTTGTCTCGTACCCTTCCAGCGTCTGCCGCCAGCAGCATGGATGAAGCGCACATTGTCAAAATCCTTGGCTCTAATGGCAGCACGCGCATCGTCTTTGGCCACCCGATGCCGCGCAAATCGTGCCACGTCCGATGTCGTGTGTTTGGTGTAGATCACTTGCGTATGGCGCGGATTGCCCTCTTGCTTGTACCATTGCGTGACTCGTTGCTGACACGACAGCGTCTTGCACAGCACGACGTCGGTTCGCCACAGATGCGCCTCTCGCAGCTCGTACATTTCAATGTTGGGCATGAGATAGAGCGGTCTGTCCTTGGAGAGCTCGGCCACGTTGTCCCAGTAGTGGTTGAAGTAGATGATCGGAGTCTTAGGACAGATATCGTAATACGTGACGTTGCTCTTCTTGACGGGATCGTAGAACTTCTCTGAGAAGACCCATCCAGGCAGTAGGCGCGACTTGAGGTCTGTTGCCACACACAAGCGAAGGCGTCAGAAGCGCATCATTCTCTGTCGGTTAGCCAGAGATCTTACATTTGGTATACGCCACGCCGTCTTCGCAGTAGCCCTGACCTCGAAGACCGCTGGGCAAGAAAATGTCGATGTCTGGGCATTCCTGCAGCTTACTCAGCAGCTCTGAGTTCCGATCGGTCGATCAGGAGCTTGCGGTCTTCCGAAGTGTCCTGGTCGGTTCCGTTGCGTGGCGCTCCGTACTGCCATGGCACAATGGAGTCCTTGCTGTCCATGCAAATTTCATGCAGTAGACTCAGGTGGAGAGAGTCAGCTGACAATATGTACTCGCCACCAGTCTCGATCTCGTCCTGCTTCACGGTCACGAACTGCGTCGCACTATTTAGTCTGTAAGGCTGCGAGTCTTCACCACGCAGTCTTTGAGGGGTGAGACGGCGCCAGTCAAGCTGGAAGATCTCAAACACAATAGAGCTGATCGCCAACACTATGACCATCGCCAACAGCGTCGTGACGCCAACAAAGCCTTTGTTCAACCACGCCATAGTGACAAATGATTGCCCCGAAGAGAAGTCAAGAAAGCTCGAGAGCTGAGTGCGAATGGAAGCGGTTCGGTTACATGCTTGCTCACAGACCGGTCCTCAGAAACAGCAAAGGTAGTCCACAAAGATCCCCACCATATGCTTGTTGCATTTGTGGTGTCCTATTTACAGGTGAGCACTGAGGATTACACAATATTGCAATCTATTCTGTGTCCGATCCGATCGATGCCAACAGAAAATTTATTGTGTTTTGCTGGTTTAGAGCCATACATTTTTTATTCTTCGCTCGAAATTTAGGAAATATTCCAACCAACTTCATGATTTTGAGTGTTATACAATTATCCGCGTTTGTATGGACAACGAGCACATCAGATAGCACGTCGCTAATTCTGACGAGAAGCAGATGGGCCACGAGAAGCCTGCGTCCTGAAAAATTTCATCCTAAACTTGTGTACCGATGTCCACATTCAGTAAGTGGATACCTGTCTCATTTCGTAATGGCGTTGGACACAAGGGGCAAAGATTACTTTGACTTGTTTACTTTGGCCACAGTAGACTGTTCGGTAGAGGCTGCCGCTGCTGTTGCCACGTCGGTTAACTGGGATGGACCGCCTGGCTCTTGTTCGCGACCATCTGCAAGTTCTGGTATGAGCGCAAACGCTGTGTGGGCCATACTAATCCCAGGCCCTCTCGATTGAGGTTTAGATACCAATCAGATCCCGTAGACTGACATTTCCAACCAACAGTCAACACAGCGTGACAAGAAGTCAATCAGCCATGAGCGACAGGGAGGAGACCCCCAGATTCCAAGTCGAGACCGATTTTGTGGAGAACGATACCATGCCGCTAGTTTCACCGCCATCGCCCCCTCCGACTACGTTGTCCAATTCATCGACATCGGCTACGCCCCGCTGGCTCAAGCTGCTGCTTGTATTAGGCGTGATGCTCGTGACGGCCAATGTGCTGAATCTGAGGCATTCGATTTACCAAGAGGAACGGGAGGCCATGGCGAACGAATGGCTCGTGAGTCAGGAGATCGAGCACAGTGATGGATTACTGCCAAAATACGAAACGGAGTTTTCGTCAAAGACAATGACCCACAATTTCAGCGACACGATCGATCCATTTGTGTGGAGTCTCCACCAGGCGTCAGTCCAACGAGTACGCAACAATTCGGCGCAGATCCGCGGGATCTTGATCCCCATGTACGAAGCAATCACGTCACTGGGCTTGTCTCTCATCTTGGAAATGCGAGCCATGGACGTCAGTTTGCCGATCGAAGTCGCGCACTGCGGAGACATTTCAGAGCGATCCATCAAGCTGCTGCAGGAGCAAGATCCCTTGGTGCGCATTTACAACGTGTGCGAATTCGCAGTAACCGCGAAGACAAATCACGGCGCACCGCTGTTCTGCAACGACCTCAACCACTGCCACCAGCGGTTTCGGTCGTTCGATATCAAAATCCTGTCAGTCGTGTATTCGGAGTTCCAGGAAATGATGCTCATGGACGCCGACACGCTCTACTTCCAAAGTCCTATGCCGCTCTGGGAGACGAAACAGTACGAGTCCACGGGCACACTCTTCTTCCACGACCGCATCTGTGGCGAGCACATTTTTTTGAACCAGAAGAAGGCGTCGTCACGTTCGACAGCACACGAGTTTTTCCTGTCAACGTTGCACGTTGCAAAATACAAATGGCTGTCGACCATGTCACGGCCATCGGGGACTCAAGCAGCCCAGGGTAGGACTACACCGACTCCTGTGACGCTTCCGTTTGAGCCAAGCGAGTTCCTGCTGACCAGCAACTCGTGGAACCGCCGCGCCGGCCACGAAATGGACTCGTCTCTCGTCCTGTGGAACAAAATGCTTCAGCCACGAGCGACAGCGATCTTGGCATCATTCATATCTCTAAACAACGCAATACGACCGCCTTCGTACGGCGATAAGGAGTGCTTCTTCATCGCGTGCGAGCTGGCCGAGACCAAGTACGCCTTTGGCGACTTTGCTGTAGGCAACATTGGCCATGAAAAGAAGCGGTACACGGAGCACCGTCCCAAACGCCACGCCAGCACAGCGCTGTGCGGAGACATGGTGCAGTTCTTCCCGCAATATCCACACCCAGCAGGCGGGGGAAATTCCAAGCTGCTCGGCACCGGCGACTCACTGCTCTACCTTAACAGTGACAACATCCTCCAATGGAATCCGAACGACCGCGCTCTGTTCCGCACGAAGGCCAAGCCGGTCGATCTTTACGAGGGCTCGTTTGCCGAGCGCTCTCTAAACCAGGTCTGCGCATTCAACGTGGATATCGTCGACCTCACACCGTTCGAACGTCATCGCTTTCTTCAGAGACAGAAGTTCCACGATATTGTCCGCAAATGGCTGGAAAAGTAGTTTGAATCGGAGAACGCAGTAGTAAGTCCTAGTACTCTCGCCGACTTTTGCGCGGGAGTTTTGATAGAGAACCTCTAGTCCGAAAAATCCACCTGCATTCCATCAGATAGGGTTAAAAAAACGTCACGATGGAAGATTTGGGCGCCGTTGAGTTCGGCCGCATGATCGTGGAGTCAGCGTTCCTCCTTCGCCCCGGTTCGACATGAGTGAGTTCGTGCCGACCACAGGCATGGGCGTCTACATTCGCACGCAGACGAAATTCAACAAGGACAGTTCCTGGGCGGGAGCTTTCGAGGCAAACATGGCCTGTGCAACGTCGAGGGCATCGTGACCTCCTTCTCGGCCGACGATCTGTGTGCGTCCGTGGACCAGATCGTGGCCATGTCGGTACAGAGACGCAAGACCAATGCCGAAAAGATCAAGCTGCAGTATCATCTAGACACCAAGTTCTTTGCGGCCACCATGAGGAAGCTGAGTGCGTTTGCGAGAAGAGACGGTGGCAACATGTGAACAATGGCTTGAGGCCCAAAAATCCAGGAATTGCTCATATGTAAAACAGCACGCTTGAGTTCCAGATATTCACGAGCGGAGTACTTCAGAACCGGACGCACGCCAGCTACAGGAAATCCCCAGTAGAACTGTATTCAGACGGATCAACGACGACTCTAACCTGCACGGTGGTGCGACAAATTCTGTGTACTGACAGTGAATCCTACCGTAGTGCGTAGAAAAACCTACTAGTAGTGCTGAGAACAGCTGTAATAGTGCGTCAATTAAAACTGCTGAGAGGAGCTCCGCGCCCGGCGCCGATTGTCATCGTCATCGTCATCGATGGGAATAACGACAGGGACACGACAGTTGAAGTTAAGCGAAGAGGCGGGCGATCCTCAAAACGAACGGCTACAATACGGAAGATGGAACAACAGACCGCTGCACCTATAGTTAGAGGAAGCCAACTGCAAGTACCCAGTAATCGTGCTAACACGTAACCCCTGTGAGTGTGGAACATCATTACACAGCCTTGGCTTCGAGGGTGAGCCAAACAACCTTAATGCATACAGTCCTCGTCAATTATTTTGGGACACCAACATTTTTTATGTTCTGGAAGTAAAATGGATTCGTTTGCCACCCTTCTTTTGCCAAAATTCGATGTTTGTCAACATTTGAGAAAAAATTACGATTTTTCCTCATGGTTAAAATTCTGGAACATTAAATACTGATACAGGGAATATTGATACAGTATTAAATGCACTTGATGACCGATTGGATGGTTGCTAATACTTGATATAACCTCCACAATTCTCGAGCACCTATATGTATCGTTTGCGCATCGAAAGAATGAGGGGTTAAAGGTCTATGGTGCCGATTTGCGCCCACCCCTTCAAAATGGCGCTTTTGAGCTCTTCTGCGGAGTCGTACTGATACCCGTGTCGCAGACTGTATATGCTATTACACAGCATGCGACATGATTACCCCAAGGTTCTTGATGTGGTTGAGATCAGGCGACATTGTTGGCCAAGCCATAACGTTGATATTTTGGCTCGAAAGCCAGGTTGTTGTGAGGGAGAACTTGCGGCATGGGGCATTGTCTTGCTGAAAGTTTTGAGTTCAGTGTCGGTGAACGGTTGCAACGTTTGCAGTGTAGACACGTACTTGGATGAGTCCTGCTCACCAACGAGGATCTTTAGCTCGGATGTGTTGTAGCCACAAAAAACTCCCCAAACCATGACCGAGCCACCATCAGAATGGCGACGCATATTAACCTCTTCTTTGCGTCTGGTATCGACACATTTGTAGCGCATGCCGTCAGGACCATCAAGGTTCCCCTTGTTCTCGTCGGAGAACACCACGTTGCGCCATTCGTAGTCGTCCGTGAGTGTCATGGCCGATGCCCACTGAACCCGAGACTTCTTGTGGCGCTTGGTGAGCATTGGAGCGGCTGAGCGCTTCTTAACTTGAGCCAGTCGACGGAGTGGATGGCGCGATGCATGGTGCTTAAGCAACACGTAAGCTGAAGCTTGCCCTTGACCTTGGCGGCGCTCATATTGACCTTACAAACAGACCGGACGATGTGCCGCTGGACGTGTTCGTCGATTTTCTTGGGACTTCCGTGTCGACTTGGGTGCTTCGGCTTGTGTGGACTCTGCACGGCATGATGGCATGTCGAGCGGGAGCGATTGGTGGCGTCAGCGATGGCGCGAATGGACAAACCGGCTTGAGAGAGAAGCAGGATAGTCTTCTTTTCTTGGGGGGACGGTCCTGACGCAGCACCCATGATTGGCGATCTGAACAAACGAACAATCCTACCTGTTTCAGTATTTTATGTCCCAGAATTGTGACCATGTGGAGAAATCGTAAATTTTCCTTAAATGTTGACAAACATCGAATTTGACAAAAGCAGGGTGGCAAACGAGTCGTCTTGTATTCGCTGAAATCTAGTACAATTTCTACCAGTAAAAATCTTGCTTCCACGACTGAAAAAAATGAGAGGACTGTGCTACCGTAAAAGACATGAGCATAGAATTTTACCGTAACGAAAACTATCACTGAAAATTTCGTTGAAATGATCCCTCGACGCTGACCCGACTCGACTGACGCTGGCCGGACGCTGATTCGGCCAATGTCTGACTATCGACGCTGGCCAGTGCCAATGAAACGACCTCGCTTATTAATACGGCAGCACGACATTTGTGCTAGATGGCGGAGGGCACAGCATTAAAACAAAAAGCGAGGTACACGGCTGGGGATGCAACGCTTATTCACTAATGATCAAGCGCACTAACCAAGTCATGTGAGTCTTGCTCAAACCCAAAATTCATCGGGCAAGGAAGCAGAAATCCCTGCTGTCGTGTTTGAGACTGTCGCTCGACAGAATGCGACCAAGACAGAGAACATTATCAATCCATTTCGACACTTCGAATTCCCCAATCTTCAGACGCCATGAAAAGCTTACCTGAATGAGACGTTTTGAATATCGAGTTATAGACTCAACGAGAGTTGAACAGCACAACAGGTAGTCTACCTCGGCCCACTGTACAAAGGGTGCCGCATATCTTCTGGTAGTACCGCATGGGCTCCTCCTAAATTGGGATATACAGAGGGAACATGGAGATGCACTCATGGTTTGTACACCTTTTCATTTCAGTTCGCGAGATTGACGTTCAAGTTCGCAAGGGAACATTCAAGTTCGCACCATGATAATAACAAAACGATCAGATATAGGTATAAGACAATGGACAGTATTGATTTGGCTCCATTGTTTTCGCACGAACCTTTACTGAATACACACCCGCCACTCATTCAGACTCCCGTGAAATCCTATTGCTTCCTATCACTTTCTATTTTACCACCACATCCACCAAGGACTCATTATGCCGTACAAGCGCCATCCTCTTAAAGTCAAACGCCGGGTCCTCGCGGCTGCACAAGACGACGACGACTGGGAGTCTGTGGCCGCCCATAACGGCGTTCCTATCAGCACTGCTCGTGGCTGGGTACAGAAAGCTGAGGCCTCAGGCATGTGGACACACAGCACCAATAATTGGGGTGGAAAGCGCTACGCCAAGGTAACGCAAGAGCATGTGGACCACCTTGAGCGCATGCTGGCCAACAATCACCAGCTCACGTT
>JAADVW010000533.1:0-23839 GCA_023335875.1 Elongisporangium prolatum | reverse complement strand
TGAGATAGTGCCTTGCGGTCGGCTTGTCTCAACCCATAAAGAGATTTGTATATCCGCACACAGAGGATTTTATGTCTTTTCTCCCCCTCGACACGTAGACCGTCTGGAAATCTCATGTAGAGATCGACGCGTACAAGTAGGCTATCTCAATTTCAGCTTGTCTAACTTGTGAGCTGATAATGGCCGCGAAGGCCAATAACCAACAAAATGTGGTCATGGTCATGACAGCTGAGCTGAATACGTGCCGAAAAAATCAATGCCAAACCTTTGAGTGAAGCCCTGTGCGACAAGTCGCGCCTTAAAGCGAATGATTTTGCCAGTTTGGTCTCTTTTGCGAGTAAAGACTCTTCTGCATCCTATCGGTATATGATCCGACGGGCAGTCTTGCACATCACCAAAGACTATGATTGCAGATCAGCCTTGATTGCAGCCTTTCACTTCGGCCAATTAACTTTGTCCTTGGTGCCTTTCGGCCGTCCGCGCTTTTTAAGCGGGACACTTGACGAAGAAGCAGGAGGATGTCAACTTCAACTCGGGCAAGGTAATTTAATGCCTCGTTTAAGTCTGACCTAGTTACGCGTTCTGTTGCAGTGAGCACGTCTGGTACATTTTGCACTATGTGATGGAGATGGAGAATGCGACTGATCTCCTTTTCTCGTTTTGGGTCCTTGTCTAGGTCCTTCGTTTCTGGTTGGTCGAATAAGGACTCTCCTCGAGGTTTTCCATCATCACTCCCGAGTTTTAAAAAGAGAGTCTCGTCAAACTCAAACATTGTTACATGTGCCGTGAACAAGTCACCGGTTTGAGGACTAAGATAGCGAATTATCGATGAAATTTGGAAGCCAACGTATATTCCAAGTTGTCGGCTTGGCTCCATCTTGCTTCGCAGATGTGGTGGTGTTGGTACGTACACCGTACTGCTGAACACGTTTAAGTGTGCAATATATGGGGTGAAGCCATGGACAAATTCATGCGGAGTGAGGTCGTTTGCAGCTGAAGGTCTATAACGAATAAGATCCCCGGCGTGCAATACCACATGCCCCCAACATGATAGTGGCAAATTTGATCGTAGAAGTAGAGGCCTCGCAAACGTTTGGATCTGCTTCACGAAGCTTTCGGCACTAGTGTTTTGCGCGTATGGGCTCGAAGTCTCGAGATTTATGCCACTTGACGCGCAGAACTCCAGAAAGGATGTCGACGTATATTCTTAAGCATTGTCGACACGCACACTCTTGATTTGATCTTCTGTAAACTGGGTCCTCAATTGATGATCGTCGTGAGAAGCTTCGGCATAACTTCGATTCTTTGAGGTGAGCAGCTGCACTTTGGTGTAGCGCGCTGATAAGTCTTTGATGATCATGTAATAGATGAATGGCCCAGATGGGAGTAATATTGGCCCACACACGTCACTCACGGGTGTCTCCAAGGTGGCGTGACGTTTGAACTTCTCACCGGAAAGCCCTTCCTTCTTCCGATTGTGCGGCTTTCCAACTGCACACGGACGACAGAAGCGATTCCCATGTTGTGCTATGTCTTTCAGACTAAGCGGGATATCCTGGACGACCTTCGCCATTTTCTTAAATCTTTCGGCCAGGATGTCCAAGCCGATCATGTCAAAGTGATAGAGTACTTAGGTTAGTTTTGGGTTTAGTGGGTTGGCTCTCATCTTCAGCACAAAGAGTCGCATCACATTCTGCGCGAGGCTTAATGTGCGTGAAGTACAGATCATTCTCATTGCCAACGCACTCTTTGACGACTTGGCCGTCGCTGTTGACAATTTAAAGGCACCCGCTTCCGTCTTGCAATGTTGTCGTAGCAACATGCAGACTGTTATTGCGTAAGTCGCAGAAAATTAACTAGCTTCGCGAGGCTCCAGGTGCGTATATAGCTTTATCATTGTCGATGGGAGTACCATTCGTCATTGTCAAGCTGACACGAGCAACATCGCGGGCCCTGGAGAACATGCCTCCAACGGTTTTGATGTTGTTAGGATCATGCGAAGATTCAAGATTGACAAAGAAGCGTTTCTCTCCCAAGATAACATGTGCCGTAGCGCTGTCGATTAAGCACGTGCCTTCACCTCCATTGAACGTGTTATTATAGCTCTCAACACAGTTCGAATCGACGCCACTATCGTACGAAGAGTCCGTCATAAACGATCCTTTCTTGTTCAGTGCAGATTTGCTTTTCTTCTTGGGTACCCTTGCGCTTTGAATCCTGATAAAGCTTGCAGTGGAACTCTGAAGTGCGGCACTTGTCAGTTCAATGACGTTGAAGTCAGTACTTAGGGCAAGTATCCGTGAATCCGAGGACCTTAGTGTGACGACTCTGCCCCCTTCCATTAGCACGCTTATCCCGATTATTCTTCCAGCGCTTTCTACCGCTACGACTTGGTTTGAACCTTGCCGAACTTCCGTCGGCATTGTCATAGTTAGCTTCAGGCGTGCCATTTGGATGCGCAGGGGCGTCATGGGGCAAGCGGCGCACGTCATGGTTGCGTTGTAGTAGAACAACATGCTTTTCATCAAGCAGCAGAGCTGCGACAAGCTAGTCGAACGTCGGATAGTTCATGGCTCGGTACTGCATCGACAATATGCGTTCGGCCGGGTTGAATGTCGTGAGAGTCTTTTCAATCTTCTCAGATTCGCTCAGTTTCCGCACCATGAGAGCTCACTAGCGATGCTTGGTCACAATCTTGAAGTTATAGAAACAAAGCTTGTTCCATTCATCATTAACGAGCGGCAACATGGCCTACTTGCGGTCTGTGTCGAAACACCGACGCAAGCTAGTCCATATGCTTGCGGGTTCGAGCTCTTCAAGATAGTTAAACTTCAAGTCTTTACGCACATTCCGAAGCAGTAAGCAAACTGCGCGTGCCGTTCTTTTGCGTGTCTCGACATCGTCTGGGCTATTACCGGTCAGTAGAACGAAGCCATCTTCGACAGTATCACGAAGACCATCGGCACACAATTAGTTGCTTGCTTCTGCTTCAAACGCCCAGACGATGTAGTTCGTAGCACCAACGTCAAGTGACGGAAACTTTAGCTTTTTCAAGTCAGACATAGTGGTGAAAACGGACTTGATTGTGGTTAAGTCGATCTAAAGATCTGCGAGACAGTAAATACAAACGGCTTCGTGGATGGTGCGCTTCTCCTTAGTGGCCTCGATAGCAGCTTCTTCTTGCTGATGCTTTGCAAGAATCGCCTTCGACTCAAGAATCTGGGTAACGCTGTCCGAGAGAATCTAAGATCGCAGTGGAAGGGGATCTTTCCAACCGCTTGCATGATGCTCTTGATGCTCACAGCGTGCTTGTTCAGCTCCTTGACGAGGGCGTGTTCGATGCGAACAACCTTTTCAATGGACTCTTGAAGGTCGCCACGTAGTCGATCGAGGTGAGCGACTTCGTCAAGTTTCAGGTACTGGATGTGCTTCTCGAAGTCGTTGCGCTGTGAACGAACGCGATTTGCTGGCTTCTTCGAACTTGATCTTGGGAATGAACCGATGTCCATACAAAGCGGGAACGCAGGAAGGCAACGAGTTAACGACCACTCCACTTACCCAGCGTAATTTTCGGCAGGACGGTTTGGCTCAGACGGCGGCCAAGTGCAAGTATCCTTACTGACTGTTTATCGAAAGGCACTGCCCAGCTTCAGAAGGCCAGTCGTCTGGTAGTGATGGGCCTAACACGGTTCAGGACCCAGGCGATGTCTTGGGTCGTCAGCCGAGAACTAGCTGAAGGCCGAGTGTCCGGGAGTCAACGGTCGCAGCCGAGGGCGAGGCAGCGAGATAGCGAGGCCACGAGTTGAGGGCACATGGTGGCATGGAAGCCTCTTAGATAGCGCAAAACCGCAATGGCAAGACCGATCTTACTTGCTGACTTTGTGACAACTATGCAGACCTTAGACGATAACAGAGGAGTCGTTAGGGACTTCTGTGAAAGTGTAAGACGAGCATTTGTTGATCGCTGCTTCGTGCGTACTCACAAACAGCACGCTGTTTATTTCTTCATTGTAGTTCGCATTCATTAGGCGATCCACGCGCTTTTAATCAAATTATAATTACGCTCGCACCATTTGGCTGATGCAATAATTGCCTGGACAGACAGGCACATGCTGCTATCTCCATTCAAACTCTCCAGCCGGTTGATGATGCGGTTTTTATAGTGTGATAGTTTCGCACGACGATATATGACCCACATCTCAGTGCATGAGTGCCAGTTCTTAACGACACAATCGAAAAATCTATTGGAACCAATGCGAGAGCACACAAGGCGCAATGCTTCGCAGTTCTCTTCGTATTGCTACTCAGACAGCGACTACACCATGTTGTGAATCACGTGATCAACTGATGCATGATTTTCTTGAGAAATATTCCCGAACTCAGGCTTGTGAGAGACACTTTACCAAGAAGGTACTTGATGACATGAAAGAGACAAATAAGAATCTTGGGATCATCAAAATGAGACTCCAGCAGTCGAATTTCATTTAAGTCCTTGTCTACGACAATCACATGAACAAGGTTGTGCGAATCAGGGTTGGCACGCTTTAAGTGCTCGAGAACGTTGTCCATATGTCGATCGCCATCAGTCTCCAGTAAAGACTGCTGAATTACTTTCTCTTCTCTAAATTGATCCATTACAATACGAGTACAAAGCTGGTAGTTGAGTCTACAAGAAAAAAAGTTTGGTCAGCTCTGGACCAATCATAGACGCGGCATGAATAGATCTGGTACTTACGGATTCGTTTTATGCGTGCAATCAACGAGGATCGTCTCGCCAAAGCGTGCAAACATGTTGGGCATGTGACTCAGAGTCAAAGATATCACACCGGTCTCTCCAGCTACCGTTTCATCAACCGTAACGACACACCCATCATTTTCCACAGCAAACCTGCTAATTTAATTTGCCGTAGCCATATCATCATCTTGTGGATACACTGGTCTGATGTTATTGGACAATATTGTTCACATCTGATTTGGACACGTTTCGGCTTTCGTGACTAAATACTCGTAGATAACAAAGCCCTTGGCGCCTGCTAACACCACGGCTTCCAATTCTCTTGGTTGGAGATACTACGCGAGCTGGAATAGGTGCCGAATGAGTCTGGATTCACTTCATGATTACGTAGATATTTTCAGTACTAAACCTTGAGGCACCACTTTGTTTTGTCCGTCTTCACGAGCTTGATCACAAAGCGAAATGGGAACTCAGTTCGACGGATATGCCGACGCGGTCACTGGTTCTTGGCGCGTTTTCTCTTTTCCAGCCATGAGTGCATACGATCAAGCTTCTATGCGTGCCCTGGGCGCAGGGGTCGGCACTGGAAATGTCGCTGGAGTGGGCGCTCGAGCTTGAGCTGCATTGTCGTCACCTGTAGACCCCGAGTTTTTGGACGAAACGTCATACGTCAGAAGCAGGCTGGATTCGCGGTTCGCGTCACCACCCACACCTTGGCGAGCCCAGTGTTCGCTGGCGACCCGCATATGATCCGCAGCGGGTATGCCTTCCAGCTTCTTCAGCAGGTGTTTCAGTGCCGTTCGCGTGCGTCGTACACGAACCTCTTTATCCATCTTCTTTTTGTTGGACGAACGCACGGAATGAGTGGACGGCTGTCGCGTGAAGGGGGATCCCAACCGTGTTATCCTTTTATTTTTCTACGCTCTCTTTCCATCCTCACCCCCCCCCCCATTCTCTAGACAGACAATACCTATACCTGAGCCAAGTGTACATAATTGCGGTGGCGACAAATGATTTTTTTTCGGTTTGCCTTAATCAAAGTATGCTTTCGATTTTTCCGAACCATTTCTATTTTAGTAGTTCCGCTTGTTGGACTGTCTAACATGTTCAAACAGTTCACATGTTAAGCGATACAACATCAGGCGCGGAGGGGTTAACTCAGATACGGATGACTTAATATTTGTGTTGCCTGCTGTAAGTACGACACCTGTGATTGGAAAATGCGACACACCACTTTTGGGTACATCTAACATGAATCTTACAACAGATCACGGTACTGTCAACATTGACTCTTTTTTCGCCAAAATCATGTTGTATAGCTTACATACACACTGGCCTTCTTATCGGATGTACTACTGTGCACATCGAGCCAAGCAAATAAATGAGGAACAGAAGACAGAACCACGCGAATCTGTTCAATTATGCACCAACTATTGTCACTCATCAGGACCACATCCTCCTAGGCTCCTACTCTACTGGCAGAGCCGCGGCACCTGCACCGTCGTTGTCCTTGCGCTCCTCACCCTCGTTCCCCATCAGCTCGTCGTTCTCGTGCTCCTTCTGCTCCTCGTCCTCGTGGTCTTTGTGCTACTCGTCCTCGCTCTCGCCGTGCCCCTCCACTCTGCTTCTTCCTCATTCCGTTGGAATCGGAACCGCGAAAGGCAGAAGAAACAGGTCTCCCTTGAGCAGCAGCTGCGGCTTCACCTTCTGGGTCTGCTGCGACTTCTGCGACTGCTACCCGTTCGTCGTCATAGGCTGAGCACCAGTGGTTTCATTTGTTGTGGCGACTCCCCGAGCGGCCGATCTTGCTCCGGACGCCTCGTTATCGTTTCCTGTGTCTTCTGCGGCGAGAGTACGGCGTTTACGCTTGCTCAAGAGACGACCAGGGCGGCGATACTGGATCTTCTTGCTGGAGGTCGAGACAGAAAGGTTATTACGTGTTTCCTAAACTGAATGCCATATCATATGGCAAGTGAGCGCATTCAAGGGATTACCAGTGCCTCGAAAGCGTGCTTTGTTGCAAAGATACATTCTGCAAAAGCACACATGTTAGACATACATGTTAGACAAAAAAATTAGAGCGATCAATTACAGCGCATTGCCTCTGCTGCACGCTGGGCTGTAGTATTTGGTGTTCACGCGCTTGTCACCCTTCTTAGTGAGCAGACTGCACACTTTGCAACGACGAGCTCGTCGCTTGCGCCCGCCGTTCACGTTCTGAAATTGAGGACACTCTTGCACCTCGTGCTCAGTCGGCACCCGCACTTGTGGCTCACGCACGGTTGATGCTTGCTGTCTTTCCTACAATTCACAGCATAAATGTTATTCGTACATTCACGCTCGCACCTCTCGCTCGCACCTCTCGCTCGAACTACTCCGCACTCATAATTGAGCAGCTGAAGCTGCAGTGTCTCCATAACATAGGAATGGTCAGCACTCTACTCTGCTACTTGGGTAGATTATATACGCGCATTCACGATCGCTATATCAACCAGGCCGAAGAATAGAGTCTTGTGGCACTTCTTTTATGTAATGGTCATCTGCACGAAATACCGCTGTAGCCGTAGCTAGTCGTGAACGTCCACGTCCCCCATACCTCACGTATCATAGATGGGCCTGGAACGACCACTCTGTCTCCGCGAGATGTGCTACGCTCTACATCCAGCATGCAGATACAACATGAGGGCTTAGTCAAATTTAACCAAAGGGCTCGTGTACAACTTACCACACGATTCCATGGCGCGGCTGCCACCCATGGCCAAGAGTTGAACGGGTTTACTGTCCCACCAGGTCATGGCTGTCAGTGATGGTACGCTCTTGCAGACGGCCATTCGCGTTGTGCCGCGCTCAACGCCCCTCGGCCGCGGTCTGTTCTTCTCGGTGAACTCCGTGGGGAAAAGCCAATCCGCTGGCCATAATCATACCGACCGAGTACACGTTACGGTGCAGCAGCTGCAACGTAAGCTACACCGGCCTGTGGAACCGGTCAGTCACCACTGTGTGGTAGACTCCGTCCTTGGCCAGCGGAAGAATGGCATTCAGGTTGCGCATGACAGCCGCTGGAGTTTTGGTCGGCCGATTCGGTCAGCACATCGCTGTTGACTTCATCTGCGTGTTGATTCTCCCCGCAATAAATTTCAAGACTACATCATGTACAAAATGGCGGGTGCCAAAGCTAAATTATGCTAGCCGATCAAACATGTACAACTTATACAAAAAACAACGCCATCGCACTCATAGAGCGCAATGGCGATATGACGAGATCGTACCGAAGGCAGTAGGAGGTCTTGCCACAGCACGTCATGAAGAGCTTTGTGCCCCACTTGTGAGGCTTTCCTTCAGGTATTGACGCGTCCGATTGAACGTACTCCGCGACGGGATAATAGCTTTTTCGAAAAACAGCACAGGCGGGGTCGTAAATGATTGCTTGAACGAGTGCTGCAGCGTATCCACAATTGAGCGCACTTTCCACGCGCAGTCGGTAGCCGACTTGGAGTTCGTGTTGTCGGTGAAATGCAGGTTCGGCATTATTTGCGAGAACCTGTATTTCGACATGTATCGCCCAAACGTGCCAGTAGGAACTGCACCGACTGACGTGGTCGACCAATGATCACGAAAATGCCTAGTGTGGGGCAAAGCGAGAGCGCAATCAAAAGGCCAATCACAATAAGGAAGTGGGGCTGAATATCAGGAATTCGACTTTCGCACTCCATCAGCTCACTTCTCCCACCGGTGCGCGGAAAGTCATGCTTCGTGGGACAGACTTAATTGGCCAAAAAATAAAGTGTAGCCGTGAGAAATGAATCTCATTCGAAAAAAAAAACATGGATAAAGTGAGTGAACGTGATCCAAGGAATTGGCACACCAGTGCGTTCGAGTCAGTACGTTCGAGGCGGACGCCAGGGATAAGGTGAGGCCATCGTCGACCACGTATTCCTCAGCATTGGTGAAAATCCAGTAATAAAACGATTTGCAGACAGCCGCCTCTACAGCGACGCTGTTGCCGCGTCCAGATACGTCTTGAGCCCCGCACGCGTGCCGACTACACCAACAGTCTCCGGCACTTTGTTGACTTCTGTGGTCGTGAAGGCTACCCAAATCCCCTCGAGCAGCGTTTCGTCGAACTCCCTAGCGTCCTCGCAGCGTACATCCATCAGCTTGCAGAATCAAATCAAAGCCAATGGCTTGCAGAGAAACTTCGGTCTGCCCTCGCATGGCACTTTAGCGGACCGGAGATGCTCAAGGGTGGCCATCCCCACGACCGATGGGTTTTCCATGTGAACGACGATGGGACTCAGATGGTACAAGGAAATCCAGCTCGCTCAGCTATGATCGCGCAAATCTTGGTCGGTCTGAACAAGTCCAAGAAACGCGCTCGAACTCCTACACGAGCATCACCGATGTCACTCCCGATGTTGACAAGGCTGATCGAATTCCTCTGTTCTACAGAGTTGTTTTCTTGGGTTCAACGATGCAATGCGGTTGTGGATCAGAGCCGTCTGCTCGCTGTGTTTTTACGGCATGTGTCGCGTCAACGAAGTGCTAGTTATGAAGAAAGGTGATATTCAATTGGCATGAGACGCGTTGACGACAGTGGCTGCAAAATGATTGAGTACGGCTGCTTCACAATCCGTGACAGAAAAACAGATCACGATCGTCACGCGAGTCGTACCTACAATCTTTATCGACTTCCCAGTGATGAACGAGCCGCTAAGGCGTTGACGCATGTTTCGCGCTGGTTTGAATATGCAGAGAAGATCATCCACTACAAATGGCACCGAGACGAGTATGCGTTCCCGTCACTGACCAAAATTCCGCGCGGAACGGTGAAAAGAGCCGTGTGACACTGCTGAGCCCCTTCTCGGGTCTTTCAACAACATAAGCATCCGATGGGGGTGCACCAATATCCAACAACAACTTTACTCAAGTGCTCAACATTGCTGCTGTGGCGTCGGGAATAAACAAAAGCATTCTCGGAGACAAGGTGTGGTTCACATCACACTGTTTTCGTCGAGGTGGCGCTCAATATCGCTTCATGTTTGCGCCTGACCAAAGACGATGGTCTTTGAAGTTGGTAAAGTGGTGGGCCGGCTGGTCCCCAAATGAGCAGAGCGAGACAGTTGTCTGGTATCTTCTAGACACGTACTCGACCGTTAAGAGAGTGAGTTGGGAGACTTGCTCGCACCTGACAAAATCGATCGTGTGAAGAATATTTCCCTCCAAGAATGTGATGACTTTTCGACACACGAGTCTGTTACCAAGAAGGAACAATTCGCACAGCTGAAGACGACTGTTGAAGAGACCATACGAGGAATTGTCAGCCACATGCTTCCCCCGGGCGACTCAAACTAAACACAATTACAGAGAACGAATGCCAGTCGATGGCTACCGACTTGCTCATGTCCGAGCTCTCAAACGCTAGGTGTTGGCGGGAGTATGTGCACCAGTCTTGGAACAGTGACCCAGCTCGACAACAGTACCACGCCGGGGTTGACTTGCTGAAGCACGAGCGCAAACATCATCGGAGTCGCCTATCAAGAATGAAAATCATGGCAGAGTACATCCGAGCCGAATATCGTGACAATCTCGATCGGTTTGAAGCGGATTTCGATCGAGCCATAAACGGTGAGTTGACTATCAACAAGATCCTCACAGAAATTCGGAAGCGAAAGCAGTAGGTTACATGGAAGAATGTCTCGTACTCATGGTGGTGTGTGAAATTGTAGTGATGTACCTCAAATGGCGGTGATAGTGTACCATCATATGGTTTCCAGTCTGCCTCAGTTGTACTCCAGTCTGCGTCAGTTGTACTCCAGTCTGCGTCAGTTGTACTCCAGTCTTCCTCAATTGTACTCTGGTCTTCCTCAATTGTACTATGATCTTCCTCAATTGTACTATAATCTTCCTCAATTGTATTATGATCTTCCTCAAATGTTCCCGTGTCTGCCACAATTGTGCCTATTTGTCGTTTGATAAAAGACTTATGCACAGCTATAACTAAACGTTAAAAACAATTGTGTCACGAAATGCAAAGAATGCTAAAATTTTATTTTAGTCTAACTATTCGTTTGAATCGTAATCTGAGTCCGAGTCACCTTCATCGTCCTCGGGGGGATACTGTCTAGCACCTCAAACCCGTCCGAGGATGAGCCTCGTCTTCTCTCGATAACTCATTTTATTCCACTTTCTGCTTGCGCTGCGCGGGCATGGATCGTTCACACGTCGGGCAAATAAATGCATTCGACTGTAGGTTGAGATCACTATTAAAATCACCGTAGCACGTGTGATGAAAGACGTGGCTGCACTGATCCCCAGCCACGTACAACAGTCCGTTGCTTGCTGCACTTGTCGCAGTGTGGACGTGGGGTGATGGTGAGCTGGAAACCGGCAGCTCCAAGGGCATAATCTGGTACAGTATCACCAAATTGATTACTCGCGCTGTCTGCTTGAACATCATTCTCGACTTGACCGTCACTCTCGTTTTCGGCTTGATCATCATTCTGGACGTTGTTGTTGTGGTGAGGAACCGGTTCGTTGCTAGATACCGATTCGTCGTCGGTAATTGCCAGTGGTATCTCACCGGCCATGCCTATTAACAAATCAGAGGGAGATGAGTCAGACGAAGGAGACCACAGCGCGATGGATAAGGCAAGAGAAGCGGTTACTGAGCTTATGCCGATAGTGAATTTTCGTGGGATAGAGTAATCCAGCGTAACCTATAAAATTCGCACCAAGTCAGCGAAGTCCTACTTCTTGTTTTCGTCTCAGGCCCGGTCTGAGCACGGTACATTTTGTTCACCCGGGCCGAGACGTTCTGGCGATAATAGTGATTGGACTCGCGTGCAATCTTGCGCCACATGGACTTCGACATTTGAGATAGAAACAAGTCCAACGGAGACTCTGCCAATGCTGCAACAGTATGGGTTGGACCAAAAGGTCCATCATAAAGGCCAGGATAGTTGACATCAGGAGGAAAATTGTCAGGATTTGCATGTAAGACATTTCAATTAGTACATGTTGTATACACAGCCGAGGACATGTTGTATAATCATACAACTGCCGTTGCGGAGCGCTTTGACTGCCTTTTCGTCTCGCAATAGGGTGAGCAAGTCGACTAACGATGGAGGCGGACCATCCGGCAAGGGGGAACCAACTTCAACTTCCCTGCTGTCTTCGTAAACCAGTGCTTCAGCGCGGGGTACCGGAATCGCAGCTGGTGTGTATTCCGACTCAATCCAGCATTCAGACTCCGAGTCGCAATCTGACCCAACGACCTTGCAGCTAGACGATGCGGCTTCATCCGGACTGGGATCCATATTCGCGTCGGGAATGTATTCAGGTTCTGGTGTTTCCGTAGGTTGACTGGCGGTACAGGATGCCCGCAAAGCCTTCTGTGGAGTTATTAGAAGCTCGTCGAATACAGACTCGTCCTGGTTGTCGCTGTCGTTGTCATCAAACGCTTCAGTCTCAGATGGATCATTCATAGATGGTTCATTTGCTGTGTTTCGACCTTCAGACGCTTCGTTTTCGCTTCCTTGATAATCTCGTCCACCGAGATTATCATGCGGTCTAATGCATTTCTCCTTGGCATTCGCCTTCTTGGGCGAAGGCTTTCCGCTTTTGCTTTTGATTGGCTGCTCTCTCTGTCCGCGCACGAGCTGATGCTTGCTCCAGCACTCCCCCCTCAGCTGCCACGGTTGCCGCGCGAACCCTCGCTTGCGCAGCGCGAATATTGCGATGATCAGCCGCTCGCTTTGCCGATGTCTTGCTATTCTCCAGCGCCTTGAGTTTTGGCAGCCGTGTCCGTGCTTTTGGAGTCAGGCGGGTAGTTTTCGCTTTGGACAGAGGTGTGGATGGCGGAGTCTTCTTCTTTGTCTTTGCTGCCTTGGCCACAGCCACCTCAGTAGTGGCCGCTTCGGCCTCGGCACGCTGAGCTCGCTCCACTGCCATGCAAAATGTCATTTGCTTTCCCATAGGTCCGCGAGATGGAGAATGTAGGTAGAGCGGAGACTGCTGGCCTCTTTTCTCCTCGTCATCGTCCACAATAACTTCATCCAGGTCAGAATCACCCGCCGCATCTTGATTCTACATGTTGGATCAGCACACATACTTGTCAGTTCATGTTGTATCAGATCAGACATCACTCCATTCGTCAATTGTTACCTTCCTCTCCTCGTGAAACAAACGCATCCGGACGGTCCGGTCTGACGTTACTTGAGCCAATACCGTCTGAGTGATCGGCCCAGTGGCCTCTTCATCGTCTGCGGCGGGAGAATTCGTTCTGGGCGGCTCCGCGGGCGTCCTGGACGGATGCCACCCCTTTTGATGGTGAATCCGCCGTCGATGCTTGTGTCTGCGCTTGCTCTGATGTCGAGTTCGCGTTGTCGGAGCGGTGTCTCCGACTGCATGCTCTTCAGTTTCTTGGCTCGCACCTGTGCCTGCAGACGTAGAACCTGGAATAAGGAAGTTAGCGCGTTCTTCAATCGCGAAGTGCACCTGATCTCGTTGGCGGCTTAGCTGCGGTAGACTGTCCTCAGTGCTGGCTTGCCCGGCGCAACCTCTCCTCAGGGGAGAGCCCTTCCAGCGATGCCAGGAGGTCCTTCTCAGCGCGGCGTGTGCGTCTCACCATGTGCGCTGAATTCGATCCAAAACGGAGAATGAGTGGATGATGAGAGGGGTGATTCTAACCGCACGATTCTAAATGTGCACTGTTCCTACGCGCGCTTCTTCGCATCTTCGATCCTTTCTCTATCGCGTCAAAACCTATCCCTGTATATTTTGCACATAGTCCAGGCGGACTCCAGATCATTTTTTTCCAGTTTATCTTGGTTTTTGTGTACTTTCTCTTTTTCTGAGCCAACTCTAATAAAACATGTTGGAGGTCTAACATGTGAAATTTTTCGTATGCTAGCCAATTCATCATCGGGCGTTGAGGGGTCAAGCAACAAACACTCCGGAGACGAATTAGTCATGGGGATGGGTGCGTTTATCAAGTCTAATTTTTGGTCGAGAAGGCGGAAGCGAGTTTTACGCTGAGTTTGTCCTCAGTTTATCCTACTTTCAAAATTGTCTCATTATAGTTTTGGCTGGCACCCATTGGCTAAATATTCAGCCAATCAAATTTGTCATGTCTCTGGCTCAGCGAATCAGATCACGAGGCTCCTGCGCCATTCAATTTCCAGCTCTAGTTTGAGATGCGCTCAAGATCTCATTCCGGAATTTCGGTCAAAGAGGCGCACACATGTTTGTGTTATCAGCAAGCTGCTCTGTGATCAGCGGAGGGCTCAAACGTATTGTGTACTATATATTACATACTTGTAATACATCCATTCGTTCTCAGAGGTCTAGAGTGATTGTAGGTGTTCTTATATGGAAATGAAGCGGGCGGACGACGTAACAGGATCCAGTCCGCCCACTACTGTACGGGCAAAAAAATCTCACATCTTTATTACTTCTTCAAATTATATTCAACTTTAACGCCTGCGTCAGCTTGTCCATCACTGACTTAAATGACTGTTGCTCCTCCCATGCGTGAAATTCCTCGATTAACCGATGGCGGCTTTGGTCGTCAGCATAATCAGAGATCTTCTGCTGAATCGATGAGACGAGACGACTGGTCTCGTCATAGATCTGCTTCATCAGATCGTACTTGCGCAAAAGCAGTACCGTATCGGCCTCGATGGATGATACCTTCATCATCGTGCGCCGAGCTAGTTCGTGTAAGTGCGTCGAGCAGTACTTCGCCTTTTTTGGATTACGTGGTTTACCGCAGGTTCGAGCCTCATCGATGAACCAGTGCGTGCATTTTGCCGCCGCGACCTTCACTCTCTTTGCTTCTTGGAAGTGCCCTTCTTTGATCGCGTACGCTTCTTCGACGCTGGTGCCATTGGAGGTTGATGCGCAAATGAAGTGCGATCAGTCCGACCAGACAGAGACGCAGCGAATGTATGCATTCCAACAAATATGATATCTCCCTCAAATCGATGATGAGATTGGCATCACTATTATCACTGACAACGCAAACAGCGGTTTTCGATACTAAGAGACGCCTACTTGTGGTGGCCCCCTGGAACTTAATGTATTGATCTCATACATTGTGAGACAACGACATTAATAAACGAAACACCCCGTTTAATGACCAAATCGATAAGAACCCCATTGGAATACGATCAGATCACTTCTGATCCTAAGCAATCAATATCAGTATATACCGATAACAATAGAAAAACCAGTGGTAGAGTGTCATTAATTTCGATACTGAGAGTATACATCTTATATGATAAAAACCACTACCTGTCTGTCCGTCACACGCTCCAATGAAGCCCATATTTTTGTGCACATTTTTGTCATTTATGAAAGTAACACCAAAAGACGGTATTTACAATTTCAAGAACGGGTTATATATAATGAAAGTGACAAAACTGGGTGTCAAATGGATAACACAGTTTTTGTTTTGGTAAAACAGCTGCTAAGTCGGTGGGCAAAGCCACTTCCCGCTCACTCTGCGATTTGAGGGCCGTACCACCTGTGGGGAGAACTGGTACCCACAGGGCACCGAGACGCTATATGGTGTAGTCGAAAGGGGGCCTCCTAACAGAGGTTATAAACTTGCCCGGTGTGTTTTTCAGCGCTAAGGGAGTGCACATTTTGTCAATCAGCCCACTCTGTAAATACATTGCTGGACAGATGTGCACTGCACAAACGCCGCTACCCACCTATCGGAAAGGAGCCTATAGTTTGTCGCACAAACCGGGCTGGCCCGGGCGGTCGAATAAGGTGCAGCTGGGACCTCCTGTCGCCCTGCTCACCTCTGCACATCCCCGCCTCCTGAATTTGGAAAGGGTTTCGAATACCGGCAAAACGCGTCGCTTTATTGAGAGGGGGGTAAAAGTCTGGGATGTGAGAGAAGGAGGGGCTAGAGTGAAGGTCCAAGATACATCAAGAATCCAAGACCTAGCCTTACTTAAAAAAACCATATCCCTGCTAAAATCGTACTGGATTTTATTGAATTAAGTGAATTATCGCCAATTGAACTGCATTCAGTAGCCTTGAATCAGCCAAACTCAGACTCAGATGGCCCACGTAGGATCAAAACGGTAAGTCTCGAGGCAGTGTAACTGTTAACTTAACGAGTTAAATTGGTCAATAGCCAGCAACTAGCTACTGTTACTACATTTGTAATGTTAAGGTCACGCGCCGCTGCTACCATTGAAGAACTGGAACTTCGGTATGCTACCCCACATGGAGATTCCGTAGAAAAGGAGGTTGCAAGAACGCGACGACTCAGGAATAGAACTCAGGTTCGACCACGATTTACGCAACGAGTCTCTGATCAAACAACGATGATTCTAGACGTGCAAGAAGAAACAACAATTGTTGGTTTATCTTCTTTGACGCTTGACGATAGAGCACAAGCGCAAGCATAGCGGGATGCAGAACGTAGGCAAGCGAACTGTATGCGTCAAGGTCAGCGGCGACTCAACTTGGATGACGAAACGCAAGAGTCTATTCGAGCTGCAAACATTTGTGCTTAGCTGAAGCAATTAATTTTCAAATGCCTTTTCAATTACGATAGCTGTTTATTACGATTTTGGTTTATTCGATGCCTTGATGTTAAGGCACTTGGGTCTAAATATCACGAAGAACTGTCTCAAGAATTTCAACACCGGTTTAATGCCAAGTGGAGTGACGATCGCAGAGTGCAGTTTATGACAATGAAAAGTATTGACGATGGGTTGCGCTCCAATTCAAAAACTTTAGCTGACTTTCCAGAGATTGAGCCACAACTTTCGATTTTCCCAGATCTTATTCTTGAACAGCTATCCGGGAACTCTATGGTGGAACACGAGCGCCTCCCTTACAATGAAGAAAACCTGCGTGAAATTGTATCCAAGGTGGATTTGTTGAATTTTAGCCAGCGTGCCTTATACGAGCAAATTATACAAGCTATTGGTGATCCACAGCGAGGACAGAAGTTATTTTTCATTGATGGTCCTGAAGGAACGGGAAAATCGTTTTTGATCGAACAAATACTAGCCAAAGCTCGTTTGGATGGAAAAATCGATCTCGCTGTGGCTTCCAGCGGCATTGCAGCTCTACTGTTGTCGGGAGGGAAAACAGCTCATTCAACCTTTAAAATCCCTATCAAACTCGACGCACAGTCTACATATAGTATTTCAAAGCAGGCAAATACAGCAGGGTTATTTCTAGCAGCGTGTCTAATTATCTGGGATGAAGCTCCTATGACTCATCGCTAAGCGGTCAACAGGACACTTTGCGATATTATGGACAACAACCACGAGCCTATGGGTGGGAAAGTGGTCATTCTTTCTGGAGATTTCCGACAAATTCTACTAATCGTCAAAAATGCTCGCGGATTCGGAGAATCCATTGACGCTTGCTTTAAAAAATCTGTTTTGTGGCCCCATTTTCGTCAGCTACATCTTACTGAAAACATGCGCGTTCAGACTGCATCCAGTCCTTCCGCAGCTAATGAAATTGCTGGGTTCTCCGACTTTCTTCTCCGGATAGGAGAAGGCAGAATTCCGCAACAAATGCACATTGGAGGGCATCATATAAGGATTCCGAACGAGTTGGTCATTGACGAAGATCCACGTGTCGTTTTCCCTAATTTCTCTCTGTTGCCGTCTGAAGGGGCTCACGACAAAGATAGTGTTTGCGAAGGCACATGAATAGACCGATTGCTTGACGCTATTTTTCGGTTCTTTCGATTCAATCGATCTTGATGATAGATATTTCGCTGAACGAGCCATTCTAGCACCAAGAAATGAAGACGTACGTCGTCTTAACGAAAAAATGGCTTCACGTCTCAATGGGGAGCCAAGAGAATATCTTTCGGTAGATTCTGTGTACGGTGATTTCAATGAATCCTTTGTGGAAACACAGTTTCTTCACTCCTTAAATCCAAGTGGGATTCCTCCTCACAAACTCACTCTAAACGTTGGGGCTCCTATTATGGTGATTCGAAATTTGAACCGCGATGAAGGCCTTTGCGATGGGACACGTTTTCGCGTTCTTGCGCTGCATGACAATTGTATTCAAACTAGCAGTATGACCGGGTCGCGAAGCATGACAATTGTATTCAAGCTAGCATTATGACAGGGTCGCGAAGATTGTTTTCATTCCTCGAATCATTTTCGTCAGTGACGACGACAACCAAGGCTTCGCATTTCAATTACGACGCAAACAATTTCCAGTTGTTCCAGCATTTGCCATGACTATCAACAAGGCGCAAGGCCAGTCACTTCATCATCTTGGTTTATATCTTCCAACCCCAGCGTTTGCTCATGGTCAACTTTACGTTGCCTTATCGCGAGTGACATCACGAAGCGCTATCAAAATTGTTATCGAAAGCGAAGATCAAGATGAGAACGAAGGATATTGCACCAAGAACATTGTGCATAAACAAATATTCGAATAGGTAGCATTTACATTTGCGTAGGCTACATGTAGTCCATTAAGGCGAACTAAAACCTAACGTACCAGAATTTGTGATTTTCAGTATATTCGTTTTCAATCTTCACATTCGCGCGCCATGGTTTCGAATTAGTGGTTGTCATTCGCGTTCACAGAAATATCGATTTGGACAGGGTATCGATTATGCTTAGTATTCACTAATGAGAGAGTTGACTGTATTAATAAACTTTTTTTGTCCCTGGAGGTCCAATGAATTTTACTAGGGCCATAACGATATTTATATCTATTTATACTCTCGGTATGTAATTGATAAAGCAGCATTGATGTTTCTTATAGATGGATGGTTGATGTTTTATCAGGGCCATCACGACAATAGTATCTACGAGCCGTCTCGACTAAGTCGTGATGGCCCTAGTAAAACATCAATCATCCATCTATAAGAAACAATCTGCTTTATCAATTACATATCGAGAGTATAAATAGATATAAATATCGTTATGGCCCTAGTAAAATTCATTGGACCTCCAGGGACAAAAAAGGTTTATTAATACAGTCAACTCTCTCATTAGTGAATACTAAGCATAATCGATACCCTGTCCAAATCGATATTTCTGTGAACGCGAATGACAACCACTAATTCGAAACCATGGCGCGCCCTGGCGTGGCATCCACCACAACGCAAGAAACCGCCATTCCGCTGCCAAACACACGCGTCCGACTTACTGCAGAGCATTAGATGATGCTCTGTAAGCAGCATAATGAACTCCTGAGCATGTCTCTCAGCACACTTTGTGCCTGGGCTGGCACAGAGTTCAAGCTGCAGCGGAACCCGTCGCCGCCCACACTGGTGAAGCTGTTCAAGCAGCCGTTCACGAAGCCACCGTCCGATCCTGCCCCAACCGCAAGACACGCCAGCCTGTGTAGTGGCCACCACTGGAGCTAGCGCTCGTAATCTGGATCGAGCGGTGTGAGACGCTGCGAATGCCTGTTGTAATGTGGGCCACGATCAGAGCAAAGGCCGAGAAGATTCGTGCCGCTCTAGTCGGCGACGCAGCCTACGTCTCAAATCCCAAGCTCGAGCGTGTGGTCTTCTCAAGTGGCTGGATCGACAAGCTACAGCAGCGGTGCGGCTTCAAGTCAAGGCCGGTGTGGATAAGTTGCGCATGGGAACACCCTCCATTCGACAGCTTGAGGCCTGAAACACTGTAGAATTCAATACTACTCAAAACCTTTGCAGTAAACGACCCTGTGAATTCTAATTTTTTCAGACCCACATTTTACTATTCACTAATGGGAGAGTAGACTGTATTGCAGGTTAGAAATCTTTTCCTTTGTCTTACAGTACCTTTATATTCTTTGTCCCTCTGTCCCAACTAAAATTGTCTATAGAGATATATCTCAGTCAATGATCCATCATCATCTATCATCTTTTTCTAATAGTGGAGCTACAACTTCACTTTTTGTTGGGACAAACGGCCACAACACGAAACGCGGGGGAATCGGCATCACGGTTGCTTCTCATGAAACAAAACGCAATAA
Organism: Elongisporangium prolatum; assembly: GCA_023335875.1. Lineage (NCBI taxonomy): Eukaryota > Oomycota > Peronosporomycetes > Pythiales > Pythiaceae > Elongisporangium > Elongisporangium prolatum. Next base: position 4,128 of record JAADVW010000533.1, on the reverse strand, counting down.
ATATACCCAGGGAAGACAATCTGTTTTCCTGGGGACAAAGATATTGTGCGATGCTTTAACGGAATCATATTTCTCCGATTAAATAATTATTGATTCATTTAAAAGGACTCAAATTGTCACGTCCAAGGGGCATAAGAATTTCTATTCCGATGTTTAACTGTAGCAAGTGTATAGCATTGTATATAAGAAATGACTTACTCAAGCGACCGTTATCAAATCCATAGAGAGCCAGTGCTTGAAGCTCAAAAACACTAACGTAATGCGTCAGTTAATGGCAAATCAGCAGAAAATGATAATTCATATTTGTTGTCCAATCAAAATCGCGAAATAAATTTTGAGGTGATATTACTGACAGATATAAAAAACTGCAGATAATGACAATGAGTTTAGTGGCGCGAAACCACGAAGTGTCAGTTCTGACATTCTATTTCTCCTGGCAGTCAATCATGCAAAAGAAAGCGTCGTAAGACGCTCGATATCAGCAAAAGTCTATGGACCTCAGACGATTTGCATGATGCTAAATAGATTTGATTTTAAGTGTTGCTAAATTGTTCTACTAATATCCAGGGAACACTTGTTACCTGGAACCCCAAATCTAGGCACTGCCACTTGGATTAGCTTTGGACATATTTTGCTACCCGCTATAATGTGCTCTAACCCTTGATAATGCCCTTGAAAATTGTCATTATCTGATGCACTCAACAAGGTTTTTGAAGTAGTAAGACGGCTAGGCCAAAATACCGGTTAGCCCCTCACTGCCCCCACGGTGCTCAGATAAATACTGTTCCAATTTCGTCATTTCTACCCTTCATTTTTGAGCTGTAGTGCGTTGAACTAAGACTACAGCCAATAGAAACATGTACCTGAGCATCTCTTCTTTCCATTCGTGTTTCTTTTTTAGGACAAAAATATTTTTTCACTATAATATGCCAAAAAAGCTAAGGGGTCCATTTTCCGGTCATTGTCGGCTGCATTACGTTACAATCAGAAGAACAGAGAGGTGAAGTTGGCCAAGCAGAAAGAATAGAATGAAAAAAACAAGGGCAAGATTTCTCAGTATCGAGGAGCGTATAGAGCGCGCAAGCGGGCCGAGAAAGCCCCAATAGAAATTAGATCGTGGTACTCCAATATTTTTTCAAGATGTCTGAGAAAAGTTTCTATTCTGACGTTTAGTTAATAGAGTATAAGAAATATCTACATATCAAATATTATTTTTGTTGAAATGTGCTCTGTCGAAAACTGTGCCCGTGTGTGCTACAAGGCTACACCTTGCTGCTGGAACCATCGCGGTCATGTGAGTAAATTTTTACTACGGTCGTCGAACCAGTTGTAGATCCCGTTGTTGAACCAGTTATCGAACCCGTTGTCGAACCAGTAGCCGAACCAGTTGTTGAGCCCGTTGTTGATGCTAAAGTGGTCATCAAGGCAGTCGTTAAGCCATGTTGCCGATCGAAATCTTGAATATGAATACAAACTATGTCCATCGCGGGCGCCAATACGAACATTGAATTAAGAAGTACGCTAGTGGCGTTGGGGATGTATGCTACTCACTGTATAAAGAAGGTAAAGAATATCTCTATGATGTGAAGGATGCGCATGTGTTGCAGGTTGTTGATGGCAAAGGAAGAATCGTCGCTTTGTTTGGCTATATAGTCACGTTGATAAATCCGCATTTGTGAAATTTGCTCATGAGCAGTTGAAACATGAATGTCATGAATTATTCATTGGCAATCGCAAAATCAAGTTCTTCATTGATTGCGATCAAAAGCTCACCGATGCGGAATTCAATGCATATGAGATGACGACTGATGAATTGGTTCTTCAGATGGCTACTGATTATATGGCCTCGTTCAAGCACGCACTTGAATATATCGATTACAATTTTACTACGAAGACGACATGGATTTTATCGTGACAAATCGCTCGCGTAAGATGGAAGGTGAAGTCAAGTTATCAACGCATTGTTACAACATCGGATTTACTGTTGCGGAATGTAAGGCTATTATCAAAGACATGCTGAGAGTATATTTCACACAAATCAGCGATGTCGGAGAATCTTATATCAAATTTCTAAAATCTTGTATTGATCTTCAACCATATCGCAGTAATGGATCGCTTTTACTTCCAGGAGGAAACAAACGAGTAAAATTTAAATCAAATAATCAAACCATTTAGCTCTGCCTTCAACACGCCATTCTTGCTAGATACTGCTGCCGATATGGCATACACTGATCACGATTTGACGAACGATTTGGACATCAAGTAGTTAATAAATTACAAGAAATTTTCGCCGAGTCGGGTAATGAGTTCATTGACAAAGCGATTCAAAAGATTAGCAAGATCCCAGATTACAATCCATTTAAATTTGATGTTTATGGGCATGCTCCCAAAGGTAACTTCGTCTATGTAAAGCGTACTGGCTCATCGCATTGCTCTGTTTGTGATCGTATTCATGAATTGGACGATACAGTGCTTTTAATCTTTAATGAAGAAAGGCAATGCGCTTGGTGGAAATGCACTTATGCTCTTAAGGAAACCAAAGGCGAATTGCTGGTATGGACGCGGGAAAACTGAGATCTCAGTCGATGAGGATGGATTCGCGCCAGGCGACATTGAATCTTTCGCTATTATCGCTAAGGAAACAGTTAAACCCCAAGCGGAACGCAAACTTACTGAACTGAGCGGCTAAAGCTTAAGTCAATCAAAATCGTTGGCGACAAATATAGACGCCCGTATGGCTCAGGGACAATCTATGAACGTCAGACCGATTATTATTACACCTACTAGTATAGTGATCTAAAGCTATATTTGAACCATAGTTTTGCGAATGACGAATCGTATCAGTTGTCGTCGAAGAAAAAATCTGACGAATTGCTCCATTTCATTTGATATACGGTTCATCCAGGGTTTGCATTCATGACATTAGATCATAACTCTATCGGTTTCAGCAAAAGACGAATCTGGCAAAATCGTTAGTCGTCTGATGATTGTTGAATTTGGCAAGCAAGTCCCTAATGACGAAGTAGATTTGGAACTTGAGCAGAACATCAAGGATCAAGAGTTCGCAACGTTCTTGCATCGATGCCGTTCAAAGTATATCGAGTTCAAGGCTAATATGCAAGCAAGAAGGTGACGGCATTTGCTCCACAGTCATTTATTGATAGAAGCAATGAGTTTCGCGAGACTGCTAATAACAGCTACGGACTTGCAATGGGAAACGTAGCATATGAAGAAGGGGCAGAAATATCAAGATCTAAAATGCGGAGGCACTTGCTCGTTCGGATGCAAGAGAAATTCGGATTAGATAAACTACCTAGGAACAGTTAAAGCCATAAGAGATCGAGCGCGCTCATAGTAAAATCAAATATGTCGAAATGAAAATCTGCACGCATTGTAGAAACAAACATACGAAGGATTGCTGTAAGGAGTACAAATGCAATACCAGAAGCACCAACCGATACATGCTAAAATTGTCTCTGATTCTTACTGGACTCATCATTGAGAGGTTCTGGTACTACTCAATGATACCGGTATCATTTCAGTATCGGTTTTAGAACCGAGATTTTAACCTCAGCTGAGGTTAGTTTCGGAAGCCATCATTAAAAGATAAAGGGTAAATTCCAAAAGGTGACTCAAATTGTATTATTTCCTCAGAAAGTGACTCAAGCTGTATTATATCTCGTAACTTATGGGTAAAATACAGATGCTATTGACACAGTCAAATCTACACCTGTATCACATAGTTATAAGCAGCTATAACGGCAGAAATTGCGTTCATCAGAGCATTCTGGCCCTTCTGATCCTAAAGATCGCACAGTGGAGCACTCTTTCGCTTATCTCGTCCACCCAATCTGATTTTCGTTGGATAAGTGAGAGTCGTTGCATAGCTGCTCATTACTGAAGATGGAGACGTCACAACTCCAGTACGACCTAAGGACCGGAATCTGGCGAAACAGCAGGGAGCTGACTGCAACAGTTCAAGATGCAGCTCTCAATCAAGGAAAGAGAGCGATCGTGAAAACAAGAGGTGGAACCTTTCGAAAGTACGTGTGTACATGCTCGACGTGCCCCTGGTTCGTTAATGCGTCACTGAGTCGCAGTAAAGAAAAGGAGCCGACCTGGCATATG
>JAADVW010000532.1:0-23861 GCA_023335875.1 Elongisporangium prolatum | reverse complement strand
TCCACTGCTTTCTCCAGATATGATCTCTGGAGCCTTCCAGCCTATCGCCCCCACTTGTTCAGCATTATCAGATGGCGGAAGGTTGACTGCAAGACAGCTTAGGCCAAAGTCTGCCAATTTGGCTGCTCCATCTTGACAAACCAGAATATTGCTGCCCTTGATATCTCTGTGCACGATCTTCCGCTTCGTATGCAAATACCACAATCCCAGTGCAGCCTCATAGAGGCATTTCCATATCTTCTTGGGGTTCTTGTAAGTATAGTCTGGCAGGTTTCTATTCGAGGCAAACTCGCAAACAAAGAACGGATTCCCGACATGGCAAGCACCATATAGTTTCACAATGTGAGGATGTTGCAGACGGAACCAGAGATCAGCTTCCTTAAGAAACATTTCACGGTTTTCAACGTTTGAATTTTCTTGGAAAATGACAGACTTTATAACAACGGATGTTTCCATCCAAGTTCCGCGATGGACTGAGCCATGGGAACCCCGATCAATGTTTCCACCTATCTCAACCTCGTGGGGCGGAAGAAACCAAGATGGAAGAGTCGGGATGCCTGACTTTGAATAGCGTGATACTTCCGAAAAGATCTGCCGAATCAAACGGAGCTCTTGTGGATCGTACTTCCCAGCTCGATTGCTGAAATCATACATCGTGCTCGTCAATGCTTTTGCTTGAGCATCTGTGTCCACCAACTCGTTCTTCCATTGATTTTGCCCTTCGAAGTGATTTTGTTTCGATAGTAGAAGTGTCAAGGCTTCTACTTGTTCTTCTGTATGTTGACCTTCGCCGATTGGACGATCCTGGACTGATTGAAGCGCTGATCCCAGCACCATAGAATCGTTCATAAATCGGGCTCTCCACAAAAAATCCACTTTAAAACCATCAACTTCACATAGCCTGATCAAATCGTCTTGATCTTCATGCAGTTTTTGACATGTGTTCTCAGTTATTCGGCGAGTAAGAATCCTCGATATCGCGCTTTTATTTCCGAATTGGACAAGAAACGAATGAAACCGCACCACAATTGCAGCATACCCATTTTGAATCGGTTCCCTGTCAATGATGTGAGTAGCAGAAAGAAACTCGCCAAGATTGAAAAGGCGTGAATAAATATGATGGCACATAGATCGAGCTTCCATAGTATCGCATAGATGTTTCACTTGATCTAACGATACGACAGCTGCACTACTCGGCTGCGCTGCGCGAAGTAGTGATATTCTCCTTTGTTTCTCTAACTCCCACTGATGATGTTGATAATTGGCCACCGCTTCGTCAGCAAATGTCTTTAGCTTTTGGATGACAATATCCAAACCAACCCGTTCATTACGATTCGTTGAACACATGTGTTTAAAGAGATCCCACTGATCTTCATTCATCTCATCAGGCCTACTGGGAAGTTTATGAATCTTCCTCTTGACTCTGGCTCTTATAGTCGCATCAGACATCGTTCCATATGGCAATCTTTGTGTTACGACTTCGTAAATTGTCATTCCAAACGAATACACATCACATTCACACGAGCCACTGCTTTCACCAGATATGAATTCTGGCGCCTTCCAACACAGAGCTCCGACCATTGCAGCATCACCAGTGAGTTGCAAATCGGCTTTGCGATAGCTTAGACCGAAGTCTGTCAATTTGGCAGTACCATCATTGCCAACCAATATGTTGACACCCTTAATATCAAGATGCACAATTTGTTTACCATGGAGGTACGAAAGCCCAAGAGCAGCTTCAAACAGACATTTCCATGCCTTGTGTCGATTTTTCTCGTCATCGATGTAGCTTACGAGACTGCCATTCGAAGCGAGCTCACAAACAAAAAATGGATTGCCGACATGACAAGCACCGAAAAGTTTCACGATGTGAGGATGCTGCAAGCTTGACCAAATGTCGGCTTCCTTCGTAAACATTTCGCGATTGTCAACGTCTTCATGCAGATGACTGACTTGATAACGACTTGTGCTCCTCTCCAAAATCCACCATACACTGAGCCGTAAGATCCGCTGCCAATCTGATCCATCACTTCTACCTCATGCGGAGGAAGAAACCATGCTGGTAGCGGTGGAATACCCAGTTTAGATAACCTGACTACATGTCCAAACACTTTGTGAATCCACTTTAGCTCATCTGGATCGTATTGCTCAGCTCGGCGATTTGCTTCAAACAACAAGAGCGACAGAGCTTCTGCTTGAGCTTCCGTATTTTTCAGCTCATTTTTCCAGCTGTGATCTCGTTCAAGCTCCGATCTCAAACTTTCTCGGTACAATCTAGAATCTACTTCAAATTTCTCTTTCCATTGTAGACAATCGTCAATAATTCCATCTTCGCATAGCTTAATTAGACTGTCCAATTTCTCATGCAGTTCTTGACACACACTGACCATCATTCGGCTGCTTGCAACCCGCGTAATGGTTCGTTTGTTTCCATATTACCCAAGAAATAAATGAAACCGTTCCAAAATCGCTGCGTATTCATCTCGAATCGATTGCTTCTCAATCAATCTAGTTTCCAAAAGCTGTTGACCAAAATCAACGAGTCGAGAATATATGTGCATACAGATTTCTTCGGCTTCTTGCATAGTAGCACACAGCGTTTTCACTTGGCGCATTTTGGCTGGTGCTGGTGTTGGTACGCTTGGTAACGTTTCCATCTCCACTCGTGATTGCATCTTTGCTCGTGACTGAACACTGGTGTGGATTGGAACTTGCGCCTTAGACTGGATCATTCGGACGATAGTATGATGACATTGTTCAATAGCGAGATCGAGCGCAGTCTTCCCATTACGATTTTGGATTTCAGTGTCCACATCTTGAGTCAGTAACATCTTTACAATTGAGCTCTGTCCATTCATTGCCGCGCACATCAATGGAGTACCACCATCAGCATTGATCGAGTTCACGTCTGCATGCTTCGTAAAGAGTTGTCGCACGATCTCGAAATGGCCGTTAGCAGCTGCAAGAGCCAGCGACGAGTTGCCTTCGTTGTTGACCAGATTCACGTTTGCGTTTCGTTCCAATAGCAATCTTGTGACGTTGACGTGGCCCAATTGAGCTGCAAACATCAGCGCCGTCCATTTACGTTCGTCTGCGTCATCAGCATCAGCCTTGTACTCCAGTAGCACCCTTACGACGCCTTCGTGACCATTTCTAGCTGCAAATATCAAAGCTGTGGACTCGCTTCCTTCAGTAACGTTCACATCAGCTCCTTCTTTGAGTAGATAGCGAGCGATCTTAGCATAACCACAGCTTGAAGCAAGCATCAAAACTGTTAAATCACGCTCTTCTGTCGTATCCACGTGAACGCCGTCCTGCTTGAGCAACTCCTTGACGTCCTTGAGACGACCATGCCTCACAGCGCTGAGGAACGAGTCCTCGTAGGACTGATCATCTCACGGGAAGGGACAACTTAAAAATCAGGATTACGGAGCTGAACCCATTCTGTTAATTCACTATTGTCAGCAGTAAAATGTTACAAATCTCTGTGCTGTTGTCCCAAATCTACGTTTCGTATTGCTCTCACTCAAATCTGTGGTCATTCACTTAACAATTGCTTATAAGAAGAACTCAAAGCCACATAAAGTCACATATTGTTTTTTTCTCTTTTCGGATTATGGGGGAATTTCGTTAACACAAGACGACACGTCAATGAAGAAAGAGAAAGCGATTCTCATCAAAGAACGAGAGACCGCCAACTAACACGCCAAACGACTGGCTGGCAACGCTTCTCAGCTCTCCGTGATCATCGTGGTCTGCAGATGACCCGTCTGGTTCACGTACGTGAGCTGCACGTTGCCCACCGAATCCACCTCCATGGCCGTGATACCGCAGTGGCTGTGGCGCATGCGGCCCCACGACCCATCTGGATCCACGCCCATGGCCTTGCACACAAACCACCGGATGATATTGGCATGACACACGATCACGCGGTACCGGTCTCCGACACGGCTCTGGGTCGTGCTGCCGAACGTGGCCGTGAACGCCGCCTTCTCGGCCTCCGACAGCTCGTTCTCCGTCGTGCGCAGGTCGTCCGGGATCAAATGGCGGAACATCGTGCGGTACAGCACCTTGAGTCGCGCGCAGTCGGCCACCATGTTGTCCAGGTTCTCGCGCGCCATGATCTTCTGGTTCTTGGAAGGCAGCGGGTTGCCTGGCCATGCCTCACGGAACAACTTGTTCTCGCGCAGGTACACGCCACCACCGCCATTGTGGTTGTTGGGGAACTGCTGTGCGATGATCGTAGCTGTCTGTTCCGCGCGCGTCACGCCCGAGTGGTACACTGGGAACTGCGGGTACCGCTGCAACACCTTGCGCGCCGAGAGGTACTCGCTGAGGAACTTGCCCGTCTGACGAGCCTGCTCACGACCGAGATCTGTGAGCGGCCCCTGCATGTCCATGGCCGGCGTCTGTGACGTCACGTATTGGCCGTGACGCACGAAGATGATGTGCGTCGAACGCGAGTGGTCCACGAGCGAGATGTTGGACGTGGGCTCCATGATGTGGGCTTCAGCAGCTAGAGAGATGGCCGTCATCCAGTCCATGAGCGCCTGGACATTGGGCGCCGCCAGGATGCGCGGCTGCGGCTGGTCCGGTAGCATGATGGCGAACGAGTTGCCTTGGTCCAGACGCTCCACCTGCGCATCGCGGATGTTGAATGAGCCCTTGAGTGCGCCGTAGCGCTGGCCGTTGGTGACTGTGAGGTAGTACGACAGCTCCTGGCCACGCAACACAAACACACGCTGGGAATAGAGAGAGTGTGTGAGCTGTTAGTGACGGTCACAATGGAGCGCAAGCCACAGGCACGCTTACGTTCTTCCAGCTCTGGAAGCCGCCCTCGCCCTTCTTGCTCAACTCGCCTTCCATCACCACGTCGTTCGAGAAGATCTCGAGATGCACGTCCTCGATCTTGTTCTCCGCGAACAGGTTAGCCGTGTCCTTTACAAGCGACGGGCCCAGGCTCAGACTGGCGCGCACGGCCGCAGCCAGCGAGGGACGCGCACCGCCAGCCATGGACGGCCGCATCATGGACGAACGACCGCCGCTCATAGTGGACCGGGCGCTCACTGTTGGCCGCGCGCCCTCGCTGCGGCTGGCCATGAGCGTGGGCGGGGCTGTGATCGGCTCAGGCGACGGCGGCAGCGGCTCCATGGTCACGGACACGGACGGAGACGAAGCGGAGGTGGTGGTCATGGTCTTGTTGGACTCTGTCTTAGCTCTTGGAGGCGAAGGTTCCTTTAACCCACCAGCGCATCTGCCGCAACTGACTTCCTGGTTAAAAAGAGTCCCCCGCTCTCTTTTACCGTTGGGGGTGCCCTGTATTCAGTTGATGTTTAGATAGTATACTCTGAGTTAGTATGTGACATCATACAAAAATCAAGCTGTTCACCTGCTAGTAGGATGCTATTAAAGAATTTGAATAGTCATTGTATGACTGACGTGGTCTGGTGGCGTGGGAGAAGAAATATCCGCGCGGATTCATGCGCTGCGTGAAAACCAGATGGCTTGCTGTTGTGAAAACCGGCGCTTTTCCGCGCAAAGCAAATGCGAACCCTTGTGAATGTGATCTGAATCACCAATCCCGTTGCGGTGGAGAAGCCCATGACCATGGTCTTCGTTCCTCTTGCTGCTCATGGTGTTTACCAGCATTGCTGCTGGTACAGTAGAGCTGACTGGCGCAATCACCACTAGACCTGTTTTGTCACGCACTCAGTTGGTGGCATTTAGAACAGCTCAGTGTGGCACTAATCCTCTTATCCGTGAGGTGGGCGCGATGCCACTCATGACACCGATCATTGTCAGATCCACGTGGAGATGCTGCATTTACATCGTCTACCGATATAGTGGATGGAAGCAAAGCTGATCGTTTACCAAATCCCGTGAGAGCGAATGGTGAATGACTTGCGTAGACGGAAACGTTCCATTGAGATGACTTGTGGATCCGATCCCGTATGATCCGAATTCTGATCGGAAGACGATGCGCATTCCGATCCAAACCAAGTGCCGAAAACGGCATTCACACATCACTCAACGACAAACTGGAACCACACACGCCGGTCGGATAGCCAGTCCAGTCAGCAGTTCACATCTCCTCTTGGCACGAGAGATCGATCCGATTCAACTCTTGGGATCTAATGGAAGCCGCCCATCCTGCGCTACAAGCGCCGAGCTCTGATTATCGACCCTTCTCTGTGACATAAAGGGTGATCGACGGCTCTTGCTCCTCTTCCGTCACGCTTCAGGCAAGCCAGGCGTCAAGCAGCTCAGTTGTGTGTCTTCACAATCGAATCTGCGCTCGTGCCATCAGCAGTCCAGCAAATATGCGCCTCAGCAGCAAGACCACCGCGCTGCTACGAACCGTTCTCCTACTGGCGGCTGCCAGTACCACGACTGTGGATGCGCTTCCGCGAGTGCACCACGGCGTCCACCGCGCGCTCCGTGAGGACGGCTGCGTGAACCTCATGATCACAATGGTCAACTCGTCGCAGCCACTCGAAGTTTTCCAGGCGCAAGAAGACCAGTACGACTCGCGTGCCGACAAGATCGAAGCGCTGCGCTCGCATTTGCAGGACGCCAACCAGGATGTGACCTCGCACGTCGTGAAATTGTTGCGGAGTTGCAGCGCGTCGGCCGATGAGCCGCTCCACGCGGGCTTCAAGAACTTCTGGATCTCGAACCAGGTCTTCATCCGCAATGCGACCATCGATCTCGTAGACCAGCTTATGGAGATGCCCTCGATCGCAGAGGTGCGCGAGGAGGTCGTGATCGAGCTCGACGATCTGCTGCATCCGCCTGTCGAGAACACTGAGGATTACAGTCTTACCAACATGAGCGACGGCGACAGCGCCGAGGCCAGTGCTGAAGTTGGAGACAATGGCTTCTTCGACACGCTGGCTGAGTTTGATCTTGAGAGCTCCGCTTCAGCTAGCGACTCCAGTGAAGCAGAAGATCCGTACGGCTGGGGCATTGGTCGCATCTCGGCGGAAAAGCTCTGGGCTCTAGGCTACACCGGCAAGGGTGTTCGCGTTGGCAGCATCGACTCGGGTGTGCGCTATACGCATGAGGTGCTCAAGGACAGTTTCATGGGCAACTACGGCTGGTTCGACCCGCAGACAAAAAATGCGACGCCGTACGACACCTCGGGCCATGGTACGCACACAATGGGCACGATCGCAGGCATCAACGGCATTGGGGTGGCTCCGGGTGTGACTTGGATGACATGCAAGGGCTGTCGAGCGACCAAGTGCGTCGAATCGGAGCTCTTGCGCTGCGGCCAGTTCATCCTGTGCCCCACGGACACTACGGGCAACAACGCCAACTGCAGCTACGCTCCGGACATCGTCAGCAACAGTTGGGGCGGCGGCCACGCAGACACATTTTACAAGACCGTCGTGGATGCTTGGGTGGCTGCTGGCATTATTCCTGTGGTCTCGAATGGCAATTCCGGTCCCGAGTGCTCGACGACGACAACGCCCGCTGACTACGCCAATGTTATCAGTGTCGGCAGTTTGAACCAGCAGAACGGTCTCTCACTCGCAAGCAGCAAGGGACCATCCGGATTTAGCACCGACATTGTCAAACCTGATATCACTGCGCCAGGTGTGCTGATCAAGTCTTCGTGGTTCGATGATGATGACTCGTACTGGACCGCGTCAGGCACAAGTATGGCTGCACCGCACGTGTCGGGTGCGATCGCGCTTCTTCTGAGCATTCAGCCGATGCTTACGTTTGATGACGTCAAATCGATTATCTTCAGCACCACCGATCAAACCGCTCTGCGTGCGAGTCGCTACTCATGCGGCAATACTTCGGATAGCACGTGGCCCAACAACCAGTATGGGTACGGTGTGCTTGATGTGTACAGTGCCTTCCTAGGCCATCGCGAATCTTCATCATCCGGTTCGTCAAATTAGGTGATCTTGAATACTCTCGTGTACTTGGAACAATTTTAAAAGCTATGAGTCAATCAACACCCAACACCAACAATTTTTACCAATCGTAATTGCCATTGTTCACTACGCCGTGGAAGCGAAACTTGTTGACGGAATGCAATGGTAATACACTACTAATCAAAAGAAAATGTATCGTCCGCAAACCAGTCCACAGATTGGCTTGCAGCCTGCGGACGCGATTTTGTCATGCGAGAGGTGGTTAAACGCCGAGCCGTCGTTTTTTTGGCTACACAAGCCTTTGGAACGACGTCAACCTAGTTATTAAAAGGGGTAAGATGCATAATTATACGATTTGCAGATTGCTGGCAGTTTACTGACCTCTTTGGATTTCGTAAATGGAGGCTGTTGTTGCATTTCATTGTGTCGACTCGTTTTGTCGTGTGTACTGGTCGCCTTCAATCCGCTTCGCATTTTTTCACTAATTGAGAGGCTTGACTCGTTTGCATTCAGGCCAGGACGGATTTCTGTATTGGCTTCGTAGACTTTCTTGCTCACTTTGGTAATCTTGGATCCAGGGCGTCTTGTCGCACGTGCTTTACTCACTGTGCTGCGCTTTTTGGCAGCCACAGGTACAAAGCAACTTGCTTCGTTGAACTGCCTATTGTTGTCACTTGGCTTAGGCCCACGGAGTCTAGCTGCTGTGGATTTTTTCGGGCGTTTGCTTGCATCAGTAATATGTGACTGAGTAACCATAGTATCTGGACTGGTGAGGATCATGTTTATCTCGCGACCACGACGAATTTCCGCGTTTACTTGGCTTCTTTGAGGACTAGCTTGAACAAGATCGAATTGGTCGTCAATGGCTGCATCGCAGTGATAGATGTCATCGAACATTTTGGTAACGTTGACCCCAATCTGCACTTCTGGACTGACTTCGTTTGGTCTGGTGTTCTGTTCAACGTGGTTGTGTTCACAACTCGCAGAATCATCTTGAATCGTCTCGTCTACACAACTTGTTGAGTGCATTTCTTCAGCGACTTGATCCGTTTGAGTGCTTGCTTGGACAACATCAATTAGGAGGTTATCGATCTCGTGATCTTTAGTCATTTTGTAAAGTGTCTCAGTTCCCGTGGAAAGATGTTTTTCCAGCTGAAGCGATTGCAAAGATGTTTGTGATACTGAGCCACGAATTTGTTTTTTTGCTTTCGCCTCCACTTCCTTTTCCGTCAATATAACTAGTAGTGCACGATACTCGTTTTCCTGAACCATATACCCGTTAATTTGACTATTTTTTTCGAAGTTTTTTGTGGTTAGTACCTTCTGCATGCTGGCATCACGCAGTTTGGCTGTCAGATGAAGCATTCGTTCATTATATTGACTTTCAACCTTAAAGAAAAACACATTAGACATCTTAATTCTCAATCAAATATCGATGCATACCATCCGAGATTTCACTTGAATTTTTTTGGCGAAGTCGTCGTGTACGTGTTGCTCTTTCATTCTCATACGTGCGACCTACGCAATTGTAGTAAATCAGCTATTATTTTTTTCGCTAGTGTAATCAAAACTTGGCGCGATCGTACCTCAACACTTAAAATATTTTGTGCGTGAATAATTTGATCTCGATCAAACGAAGAAAAAAATTTTGCTCGAAATTCCCCAATCGCTTTGTTTGAGAAGTTTCTTTTCTCTTCCAGGTTAAGTTCAAGGATACTTGATTGTTCTTCACAGACCGTAGTAGCGGCTTCAATCATATGTTCGGATGAAATCATATCTTCGTTTTGCATTTCGTAACTGACGATTTGCTTTTGAAGCTGGTCATTGCGTTCGTTTTGGTTTGAGACCGCTTTAGTTATCTTTGTTGTGTTCTTAATCACGTCGTTTAACAGCGTTTGGAGGTGAAGTACTTCGTTTTCCTTCGATTCCAATACTTTGAAGTGATTTTGCAAAAATTCTTGCTTGGCCTTGATTTCGTGTTCGACCGCTGCAGCATTGCTTATGCATGCCGATAACTCATTGTCGACTACAGCTACCGTTTCTGATAAAACGTTGAGCTGATCTTCAAGGTTGTCACTTTGCAAACTGTACGAGTTCGCAAATTCGTTGTATTCTATCAACAACAATTTATACATGAGAAGATTTCAATGCGCTATCAACATCGGACAGATACTCGCCATTCTCTCTCGCTGATGCTGCAGCAACCAATTGGTTGTACTCGTTATCATGGTGTACTTGCTGGCGTTGTAGCCATAACAATTGACTTTCTTTGGACTGACCATATTAACATGTCACGAATCAGTCCGAAATTGAAATTACCGATATGTGAGCGATACATCAGTGCTTACTCTGATGTTGCACTTCAAAATCGAGATGATTTTCTTTTCTTGTTTTACTAACAGCGTAGCTTCTCTGGCGTGGTATTTCTCCGATGTTATTTGTTCCTGCATACATAATTAACGATGAAATCACGCTGTATGCAGCCTGCGAACAACTCATGTTGCGCACGTTTAGCTTGCCCAGTTTTAACGAAAGAGCTTTGGACACTTGCTCAATCTCTTCATCTTTTGGGCACGTAGCCTATACAAGAAAAATTAGGCACGCTAAAATCGAATATTCGTGAAAATACCTACGCCATTTCTATCTAGCAAACGCTCTTGAACCTGTAAAGCTCTACGTTGGTAGAAATCTGTGAAAGTTACATCTTATAGCGCTGTTTTACGACAATATTTACCTTCTTTGCTCATTCAATGAATATTGAAGCTGGGATATATCTTCTTCGGCCATCGCTTGATAGGTGATTGTTGTCTCCAACGAGTAATGATTGTCAATTAGTACTAGACATGCTAATATGAGCTGCATGGAGAATTACATCGTGGAGCTCATCAATCCTTCTGTTACAATCGTCGAGAGCAGCCGTTGAATGCTGGATATGAATACGTTCATCCTGAATAACTTGAGATGAAATGTGAATGTGTGCTTTAACGTGCTCGATTTCATGTTGCTCCATCTGATCAATTCAAAATTGTATCAAGAGTAGTATTACTGTAATGATGCATAGTACACCTCTTACCTCGCAGGAAAATGCGGTAGCAGCGATATCTTCACGTAGCGCATTCCACGTTTCCTGAGCTGATAATAAGCAACATTGTAAGGCGACACGATGTAATTATCGTGTAATTCTCCATTCTCACCTTCGCGTAAAGCTAGGTACGTCGAATTTACGGTTGATACTTGTCGTGATGTCGTCTCCTCCATTGCCATGCACTCATGTTCAAGCACGACTCGACGCAAGCTTAGACCTTGAATAAGACTGGATATAATGGCAATTTTGTCCGCGCTAGTTTCGAGTTCTTTCATCTCGTCGCGTTGTTGATCAACTGCCGACACCACAGTTGATAATGAACCCCGCAAAGGCCTTGTTTGCTCTGACGTCAGCAGATTCGTTTCATGTAATGCAGACTGAAGAGATGATAGCTTTTGCCGTCGAAGTCGGTTCTGTTCCCTATAATAACAGAAAGAGATGAGTAGTGGTATATAAACTCTGCACCGAATACAGACTCACTGTAAGTGGCCATTGGCGGTCAGCAGTTGTTCGTGTCGCAGTTTCAAGCGCTCCAGCAGCTCCGTTCGAAACTGCAAATCATTCTCGAGCTTAGCTAACTCAGCGCCCAAGATCTCTTTTTTCTTGGCAGCTCTACACGATAATCGCAGAAAAAGCACCGTGAATCCACAAGCATGCGAGTAGCGAATCTGGCAACGTGGCTGACAGTGTAACATACAATGCCAATGAAGCCGTGGGCTTCGTCGCCTGTGTCTTGCGTGGTGTCAGCAACGCACGCGTGTTTCTTCCTGGGACTTGGGCGTCGTTGAGCGTCGCGCTCATCGCTCTCAGCTGTTGAAAGGGAAATCTTCAAATGCGCGCGTTGAGTGCGCGCACCATGCAAGAATGATGGTCATTTGCAGCACCACTTCAACGAACATACAACTGGTTTTCAGGTGGCCCACACTAATTCAGGCATATTGTAGACCGACTTTCTGCAGCCGACCTACCAGTATAAAACTATAAGCTGTACACAACACCTTTCAATAATATTATCAAGTCTTAAATGATTTTGTAAATTTTATTTGTATGTATTGTACAGTAAAATACATGCTGCCCCGCTGTGACATGCATCACGACCTGCTGGTCGGCCTCTGCAGTCAGCATTTGCTCAGACGCAAGCAGCTGGCCATGATCCCGCGAATTCTGTGGCACATGGGCAACGGCCTTTTGAGCCGTAAGCTGTCCCCACAGAAGCCTGGCACGCTTCTGTACCATCCGGCGGTGTGGCGTTCGCGCGCAGCGCTCATCGACTGCAAGTTCGAAGGCAAACTACCGGAGAACGCCTACTTCCGTTACATGGAACTGGCCATTTGGTATGCCTGCGGGTACGTGTTTTGTATGAGAAATGGACACTCCGTTGACTGGATTCTCACATTCTGTGGTAAACGTACGTAGAGCTCAAGGCATTCTCCACGCTTGTGCGCGCAACCGCTGGTACTTCGTGTTCGGCTCGCAGGGAATCCGCCATTACAAGGACATTCAGCCGCTCCAGCCGCTGGAAGTTCATACACAGAACATCTACTGGGATGACGAATGGCTGTTCCTTCTCGCGCAGTTCAAGTGCCCGGACACAGAAGAGGTCTACGCTGAGGGACTCTCGCGGGTGATGCTGCGTCACGGCCGCGACCGCATAGATCCGCGCCGTCTCTACGAGCTCATGGGTGTCCACGGCATCCCGGACAAGGAGAAGATGCCCGAGATCATTCAGGAGTTCCTGCGCTGGGATGCGGCCACGGAGAAGAACATGAAGGAGACGATGGAGCAGAACGCGATCACGTATGCTAGCAAGAAGTCGCCGTCGTTCCTGTCGGCGCATTCCATGAACCTGCCGTTCTTTTCGCACCATCTCAAGCAGGAATAAAGCTGCGTGCATTGGTGACAAACTGAATCATTTTGCTTGGAGTTCATTGCCATCCAGGCCATGGTGCATGGGCTCACGTCCTTGGCAAAGAACAGTGATGGGTGATTTGCAACACCCTGTATCATGTAATCGATTTGTGACGACGCACGCGTCACACACATGCACCGATATGTCATTCGTGCACCGAAATGGGCGCTATTGAAACACAAGCAATGTTGTTTGATTGGCTCTCTTGCTATATTTCATATATTAACTGGCAGGGGACCTGAAATGCCATGCTCTAGGCTTCAGTTCGCATTACAAACTGCTGTGACGCCTACACATTCAACGTCTTCTCGTATTCCTCAATGGACTTGAACAGCGCACCAAAGTTGCCCTTGCCAAAGCCGCCACAGCCAGCGGCCTGTTCTAGGCGCTCTCCGAGTGAGACCATGCAACCCACGCGCTCAATGATTTCGATAAACACTGTCGGGCGATCGCCGAGCGGCTTGGTGAAGATCTGGAGCAGCACGCCGGCTTCATCGGCATCCACAAGGAGTCCAAGCTCCTCGATGCGCTTATACTGCTCAGCAGTCAATCGGTCGCCAATGCGCTCAGGCATGCTCTTGTAGTACATCTCGTTGGGTTTCGGCATGAACTCAAAGCCGCCCATGTAGCTGCGCTTGCGCATCTCAGCGAGCGTGTGGAAAATGTCGTTGGTCTTGAGCGCCATGTGCTGCAGACCAGCGCCGACGTTCTGCTCCAGGTACGTCTGGATCTGACTCTTGCGCTTGGTGCCGAAGGTCGGCTCGTTCACGGGGATCAGCACCATCTCGTTGTTGCTGGCGAGCACCATTGAGTTCAGGCCCGAGTCCAGCGTGCCAACGTCTTCGGCTGTGAATTCGGAGAACTCGTGGAAGCCCGTGAAGCTCATGAGGTACTCGACCGCTTCGATGAGTTTGGGGACATTGCCAACGCAGTGGTCCAGGCGCTGGATGCCGATACTCAGGTCCAGTCCAGCGGTCTCGCTGGCCTCGTAACCAGGCAAGAAAGCGCCAGCGTAGTCACCGCTGACGTAGCGCAGCACAACGTCCCCATACAGCTTGACCTCTGCGATCACGAGCGTCGTGCCCGTGGCCTTGTCCGTGAACGTGTGAGCAGGAAGAACGCCGATGCCGCCGTTCTTGACCGAGATCTCATATGCCTCCGCAGCGTCGCCCACGCGAATGCCCAGAGCGCGCACAGCCAGACCGTGCTTCATGATAAACTCGTGCGCAAACTTGGCGTCGTAGTTGGGCAGAACGCACACAGCTTCAGCGGCCTTGGCGGTTTCAAGCGAGTACGGCGCCGTGAACACAAACTTGACGTCGTTGCTCTGCATGACATAGCTGGCGCATGTCTGGTTGTTGGTGCTCTGGTCGGACTTGGCGACTTGGGTCATGCCGAGCCCCCAGCCAAAGCGCTTGGACGTGTTGGTGGCGTCCGAGGTGTAAAACTCGACATGGTCAAAGTTGCGCACATCGAATTTGTCGGACTTGGGGTTATGGCGCACGAAATTGGCGTTGCCAACGAGATTGACCTTCTTGGAGGCGGCGTCAGTGGGGCTCATGGTGCGGCGGGAGATCTGCTGCGGTCGTTGCAACTTTGAGAATGAACCACCAGTATCTCTCTCAAAGAGTCCGGAAGCTACTTCAAGATGGAAGGGGGTTACAGGGACGACATGAAACAGGTTTTAATTCAGTACATTGGGTATAGAAGATCAAGGTAGCTGAATGATTTGGTACTGAATTAAGTTAATAGTGTTTGCGGCTTCCAATCGTAAAGTTTGGGTGGCAACGCAGAAACGCCACTGGCTGGTAGTCCCGACCTTCAAGTTCATTGCTCGGTGCAGCATCAGTAAATCATGCGAATGGAAAAGGGCCTGTGTATGCACTTAGCTGATATGAACATTGGCGGACAAGAATGCGTCGACCAAACGTTCTGATTACGCTGTGAGGCGCAAATGATGTGGACTGAATGTAACAGGATGAGAATGTGAGCGGAATGTAGCCAGCATTAGATGTTGCTTCAAGAATGATTGCGACTTTCATTTTGGGCACTTAACCGACTGGCCAACGACTGTCGCGAGATCATACTGGACGCCATGTGTGGTGAGTACATGCGCTATTGAAACTGAGCTCAGGTCAGCGCATTCAAAGCTCACAGTTGTGAGTCTGTCCTCAGGATCGTGGCTGCGCTTCCTTTGCTATCATGAGCAGTGGGACTGTTGTACCCACGATTGACCAACCAGAGGCGCGCTCTGTCTCCGGTGTCCAGTCCAGCATCGCTATGGGGGACACCAAGGCGCACCAGGACGCGCTCCTAAAGGCAGCAGCAGATGGACAGCTAGAAGACGTATAAGCGGCCCTCAAGCAGCAAGGCGTTTGTGTGGATGCGGTTGGCAAGGACAAATGGACAGCGCTCATGACGGCAGCCAAGGCAGGCCATGTCGTCATCGTTCAGTGTCTGCTGGATCACAACGCGAATATCGAGGCAACGACGCAAACGAAATGCACGGCATTGTACATCGCAGCCAACATGGGTCATGCCCAAGTCGCGCGATTGCTTCTCGACCGGAATGCCAACGTGGAGGCTGCTCAAGTGGACAAGATGACGCCATTGTACATAGCGGCTTTCAATGGGCGGGCCCAAGTGGTGCGACTACTTTTGGATCGGCATGCCAACATCGAGGCTGCTCAGAAGAACCGACGGACGCCGTTGTATGCTGCAGCTCGCAATGGCCACGTCGATGTCGCTAAATTGCTGTTGGACCGAAACGCCAACATTGAGGCGGCTGAGAATTTCCAGTTCACGCCATTGATCATTGCGACTTACAATGGCCATTCCGAGATGGTTCAACTACTTCTGGATCGAGCTGCCAGTATTGAGAAGACGCAGAAGGACGGTCGCAATGCGTTGTATGTAGCAGCTCAACAAGGCCTAGTCGACGTCGTAAAGCTTTTGCTCGATCATGGCGCCAATATCGAGGCTATCAGTAAAGACAAGTGGACAGCGCTCATGACGGCAGCCAAGGCAGGCCATGTCGGCATCGTTCAGCATCTGCTGGACCACAACGCGAACATTGAGGCGGCTTCTGTATCTAATTGTACAGCATTGCATTTCTCCGCTGAATACGGTCATGTGGACGTCACACGATTACTGCTGGATCGAAACGCCAATATTGAGGCTGTTCAAGCAGATAACATGACGCCATTGTACAAAGCGGCTGTCGATGGCCGTCTCGACGTTGTACGTCTACTTCTAGACCGGGGTGCCGACATTGAGGCCGCCCACAATGACCAGAATACGCCATTGATCATGGCAGCTCGGAAAGGCCATACCCAAGTTGCGCAGTTGCTGTTGGATCGGAACGCCAAGATCGAAGCCAGGACCAAGACAGGACAGACTCCTGTTCATGCTGCAGCTTTACATGGTCACACCGACGTGCTGAGACTGCTTCTGGATCGGAACGCAGACACGGAAGCCCTGAATAAAGACAGGTGGACACCTGTGATGACAGCCTCAAAGGCTGGTTTTGTGGAAGTTGTCCAATGTTTGCTGCAACACAAGGCAAACATCGAAGCGATGACTCCTACCAAGTGTACGCCATTGTTCATCGCAGCTGAATACGGTCGAGTGGACGTCGTACGATTACTTTTGAATTGGAAAGCCAACATTGAGGCAGGTAATCAAACGAAGACGACGCCCTTGTACGTTGCAGCAAGAGAAGGACATGTTGATGTCGTACGACTGCTTTTGGATCGAGATGCCAATGTCGAAGCGGCGCAAAAGAACCGGTTTACTCCGTTGATTGTTGCAGCTCAGAATGGGTGTATGGAGGTAGTAAAGCTGCTTCTGGATCACAAGGCAAACGTCGAGGCTACCCAGGCTACGAGCTGCACGGCATTGTACAAGGCCGCTGAAAACGGCCATGTTGACGTTGCAAGACTTCTTTTGGATCGACATGCCAGCACAGAGACAGCAAGTCGATGGGGAACGACGCCGCTGTATATGGCGGCGGCAGCTGGTCATGTTGAGGTTGCAAGACTTCTTTTGGATCGAAAAGCCAACATTGAGGCTGCCCATAAAAACAAATGCACGCCTCTGTACATGGCAGCTCAAAATGGCCACGCCGACGTTGTCAAGCTGCTGTTATATTGCAACGCTAACGTCCAAGCCAGTAATGTCGATCTTAACACACCATTGACGATCGCAGCTGAAAACGGCCATGCTGATGTTGCGCGGCTTCTTCTCAATGCAAATCCAGAAATCGATTCTGTCAATACACATGGGAGCACAGCGTTGATCTGCGCTGTTATGAAAGGTCGTGCGGCTTTGGTAGAACTATTGCTAAAGAATTCTGCAGATATTGACGCTCGAAATGTGAAAGGAAAATCTGCACTTGATTACGCCATTGAACAAGATGAGAAGGATATCACCCAAATGATTGCGGCTGCAGCTACAAATTCAGAGAATGTCGACCCTCAAGACCCAAACAATGCCGCTTCAATATGTTTGGATCAGTTGAAACCCCTTTCTGACACTATGCACGAAGCACAAGCAATGTGTATGCACATTTATTCAAGGTTGGTCGGTGTGGACGAACAACTTTCGAGGATGGAACTCAACGAGAAAGACGAGCTTCGAGATAAATTCCAGGCCATCCTGGAGCGATTTCATGCTTTTCTTGTCCAATATGGAGATAAGCGCATCATAGCACGGGTGGTCAGTGGACGAGTCATTGTAAGCGCATGTCAAGCGTTGCATGAAGATCTGAACGCTTTATTCGAGCTTTCGAATCTCAACGGGATTGAAAAACTTGTGGAATGGAGAGATCTATTTGAATCCGATTCTAAAATTCAGCATAATCTCTTGGAATCAGCGTTGAAGCAGAAACATCTATTGGAAAACGAGCTACAGGACTCTGAAGCTCAAACGGAAGCTCTGATGCTGATGTTGTTCGAGATTGATCACCGAGCAGGGAAATATGAACCAGGTGAGCTTCAATTGATTGACCGAATCTTTCAAAGCGTCGCTAGATATTCCAAACTGGGCATCCCGTCCATTCCTTCCTGGTTCATCCCTCCTCATGAGGTTGAATTGGATCTGCATGCGTCCCATATTGGTCGTGGGTCGTTTGGTATAGTGCGTCATGGCTCTTGGATCGGGACGCCGGTTGTGGTGAAGTCTGTTATCTTCCAGGATGATTTTGAGAACCGCCCAACGTTTCTCAGAGAAGCCGAGATCTGGTCAAGTCTGCAGCATCCGTACACTGTGAAACTCTTTGGCGCCTGTCACGTTGGCAATCCGTTCTTTGTCTGCGAATTGGCCTCGAATGGCAACCTGTCTGACTTTCTCTATCGCTCTGAGAACCACCACAAGGCATGGAAAAGTCTGCGAGAAGCTGCATTGGGGCTCTTGTATCTCCATTCGAAGAAGAATATTGTACATCGTGATATTAAGGGCGACAACGTTCTAATCAGTCAAGATGAAGTGGCCAAGCTGACGGACTTTGGATTGAGCTGTCGAGTGGAGGATCTCCCGCCAACTGGAGAAGCGTCGGAGGTGGGAGCGATCCGCTGGAAGGCTCCAGAGATCATCTCCGGCGAAAGCAGTGGGTCCTACGCGGCTGACGTGTATTCGTTTGGCATGATGATTATCGAAGTGGTGTCTCGACGGATCCCATTCGGCACTTTGCCAGACGTCGCAGTGGTCCACAAGGTTGTGAAACTGCATGAGCTTCCGAATCAACCTCCAGAGATGAGCGATTCGCACTGGGAACTGGTCAAGCAAATGTGTTGTGGGAACCCAGACGACCGTATCAGTATGGCTGCTGTGGTGCAAAAACTGGAGACATTTGCTGAAGAAGAAGAGGAAACTCAGGCGCAAAAGGAGTGGGAACTGTACCAACTGGAGCAAGGGCAAATACCAGTGCCTCTGTAATCCACAGACTCAAGAGTTAGCCATTTTGGATCGTCGCATAGCCAAGAAGCCTTCATATCCATCACTACGTGTGCTTAAAGGCATTGCTACTCGTCTTCATACAGGTACTAATTCTACAAATCAATGTGTTGTTTGGAGTTCCTCTTTGTCCTCCTCGTTACTGCAGTAATGCATCCGTTTTTCTTTTCGATTTTTGTTTCCAGTACAGTGGGGGGCGCGATAAAGGAACCTGATCTGTATCGACTTAAAGAGGGATTTAGCAAAGGCAGATATCACATACACGTGGACATATACAAAGAACTAAGTTACGAAACCTCTTCGAATACGATATAATCGTTTATAAAGGGGTATTAGAGGTAGACTGTTCCTTTATCGCGCCATCTACTGTAGTCGACCAAATGATCTTGACATGAATACATGCACAAAATCAACATGCTCGAGAGGCTACTAAATACACAGAAAAACCCATTGCTTCGCATTCTCCGGGTGTATTATTTACTTTGTGAGGACTGTAAGAGTACTATTACCTACAGTACTTTATCGGATTAAAGACGCAAGCACTCATCAATTTTAATTCCTTAAGATCTGTTCGTTGACGGAGTTCCGTGGTATGACGCCACGACGTTGAGCTCGTTCTATCCACAGAATGCGGCAATGGGATGAGCCATTGGGTGCAGCATGTAGACGTGCATGGATTGTCATGATTCCTTGTGCCACAGCGATGTGTTCGCGTATCAAAAGATCCATTTGTTCATTGACTTGTATTGCCGACCGAATCAGATACTCTGTCATGTGGCCCCAATCCGTTCTATCGAACTTGATATTGCGTTTAAAAGGTATTGATGTTTTAAATCATCCTATAGAATTTTGTATCTTGTATTATTATGCCCAGGAACAAATATGTAGATTAATATCAAATTGATCATGTATACGAGGGTTTCCGAGTCAATCTGATATAGCTACTGTATCTGATTAGCGGGCAAGAGAGAAGCCATAGCCCATTACATGCGATCCATTTCCCTCCCAATTATACGCAAGAGCCACAAGATAAGGATGCAAACTCCCACGCTCCATTCTATCTCTTTGGCCTCTCACGTTACGTACCAACCAATAATCTCTGGACCGGAGCTGACCTCAGAGAGAGAGATCCTCATTTCCACATTTGCCTGGTCCTTCTCAAGTCTTCTTCTCGTCCAAGTCGCTCCGATGAACATCCGCTACACGCTGTTGCTTTCGGCTCTCGCCGCTTTGGCTGGTCGGGCCAACGCTGCCCGTGTGGCCGCCGGTGTGCACCGCACGCTGCGCGCCGAGGGCACTGTGAACCTCATCGTGACCATGCAAGGCAAGACCGATGCCACGCTCGAAGCTTTCGAGCCGGAGAACTACGCCTCACGTACCGACAAGATCAACGCTCTCAAGAACCAGCTCCAGGCCGACAATGTGGCTTCTACGAGCGAGACGATCGCTCTGCTGTCGCAGGAGAGCGCGGCTGCCACGCCGCTGTTCACGTCGTACAAGAACTACTGGATCTCGAACCAGGTTTTCATCCAGGACGCCACGATCGATCTGGTGCAGAAGCTGAGTGCTCTGCCGTCTGTGCGTGACGTACGCGAGGAGATCGTCATTGACATCGAGCAGCCACAGTTCGACAATGACGCGGTCGAAGCCACGATCGAGCTTGTGGGCTACGAATGGGGCGTGTCCAAGGTCCAAGCACCGCAGGTCTGGGCCGACGGCAACATTGGCCAAGGCGTTCTGGTCGGCAGCATTGACTCTGGTGTGCGCGGCACACACACGGCTCTGGCTCGCAACTTTGCCGGTAACTACAGTTGGTTCGACCCCGAGCAGCTGCTGCCTGATCCGTACGATGCCAATGGACATGGCACGCACACTATGGGCACTATCGCGGGTGCTGCTGGTGTCGGTGTGGCTCCTGGCGCCACTTGGATGACCTGCAAGGGATGCCGCGGCAAGCAGTGCCCCGAGTCCGATCTGCTGACCTGCGGCCAGTTCATCCTGTGTCCCACAGATACACAGGGCAACAATCCGGACTGCAGCAAGGCGCCACGCATTGTGAGCAACAGTTGGGGCGGCGGCCAGGGCGAGGACTGGTACAGTGCTGTGGTCGACGCCTGGATCAAGGCCGACATTATCCCGGTCTTTGCCAACGGCAACGACGGTCCAGAGTGCACGACTGCACACTCGCCTGGTGACTACCCGAACGTCATCGGTGTTGGCTCAACCACCAGCACCGATAGCCTGTCAAGCTTCAGCAGCAAGGGCCCTTCCGTGCTCGGCCGCATGAAGCCTGACATCTCGGCTCCTGGCCAGCGTGTGCGCTCGACCTGGAACACATCCGACACGGACTTTGCGACGATCTCGGGCACGAGTATGGCCACGCCGCACGTCACGGGTGCCATTGCGCTGCTGCTGAGCGCCAAGCCGACGCTCACGATCGACGAAGTCAAGGTACTACTGTACACCACGACCGACCAGACAGGCTTGAACGCTACCAACTACACGTGCGGTGGTACTTCGGATGCAGTGTGGCCCAACAACCAGTGGGGCCACGGCCGCCTCAACGTCTTCAACGCGTACCAGGGATTCCGCCCCGCAGTGACGCCCAAACCCACGACTGCGGCCCCCACACCTGTGCCCACGACGGCCGTGCCCACGCCTGTGCCCACCACTACTGTGCCGACCGCCGCCCCCACGCCGGCCCCGACGCCAAAGGAGAACCGCTTTTGCGCCGGCTTCTACAGCAAGATCGGCTGCAATTTCTGGGCCTGGTGCTACTGGGATGTCGCGGCCAAGCACTGCTACGGCAAGTAGAGATCCGACAACGATACTGTGACGCTAAACGTACGCATCCGTCTCCTGTGCGCAGATTTTAAATGTAAATCCATCGACTGCGTTCCACTCATGTACCCATCTCCGTCTAAGTACGATAGAATGGACCATACTAAGTACGTCTATGGCGCTTGGTTCGGAGTGTTTCGTATCTATTCGAGTATGTACAGTGGATTACCATTAGAGGAAGCTCTCAGCTTGTAGGCGGCACAGAAGAGAAAGACTGAGACCAAGACTGAACACCAACATAGCACGTTGCGACGTCAAGACGTGATCATCGCCGCCTATGTTGGCTTGCATTACCAAAGCTGCAGCGTCAGATGAATTGCAGCCTAATTTAATGCGAGTGCCGCCCGAACGATTGCAGCGTTAAATAAGTGCCGTAAGTCGTTGTCGATACTCACTGAGGTCCGTTTCAAGTCGAAGTTTTGCGCGTGAGTGGCCAACTGGCGCATTGAACTCGTAATTACAGACGAAGAAACGATTGTGCAGTCAGCGTCGCTTGTACAAAACGTCTTGCCGCTCGTTCTTGCAGTCACTCTTCAGTCTATTTTGCAGTGAGATGACTCGATGGCTTGCAGCATTATGACTTTGGCGTATCCTGATATATAAGCGAGTATAAGCAGCCTTGAGATACATCGGAAATGCGCCAAGCTATATGTATCTGCTGAGGTTGAGCGTTCGCAATCGCCCTCCAGCATCGGGAGGTGTCGTGACGTAAGTACTTGACAACGCCTCGTTCGTTATCAGTACACTGACTCCTCCATCATGTTTTCTGGAGTTGTTTGAGCTGTCTTTTGGTAGATCTGTGAGTGCGCTTGTTGAAACCTCGAAGATTTGTGATTCATCAAGTGACCACTGTACGTTTCATCATTACGTTTTACCCATTCAAGTTGATGAGCAAGATATATCGTGTATGGATTGGCCAGTTTGATGATATCGAGTCCATTTGATACGCACACAGTCATTGCCGTATGATCCAGAGTTCCAAGCAGATGCAGAAGTGGTCGAAGAACATTCCGAAGCCGTGTCATCGGCGTTGCATCAGTACTCTCCGGCAATTCATGTTTGATAAGCATGTGCCAGTAATTCCCCAGTGCCTAGTTCCAGTTTCAATTGCGTCAAGGTCCATGTCGACGTTGTACGAAGCTGCCGGCCTATCTTAAAGACTCGAGAAATTGTCACGCCTGCTACTTCAAGAATATAAATCGCAGCTTTGGTTGGCGTTTATACCGGACCCAGGATCGTCGTCAGAAGCACCGATGCGCACTGGCTTGACGAGTTAGACTCAGTTCATTGCATTGCATGGCCGCATTGTCGACGCTGCTAACAACGCTCTACCAATCATTTTCCATCAACCGTACTGTCGTCCAGCTCATAATTGAGGTCGTGCCGAGTGATTCAGATGGGTAGCTGTCAGTCAACGACAGCATTCTTACCTATGAAGATCTGACACAACTGGAGAGACAAGAAAGCGAATGATTTTGAGAGCTCAATACCTGGTACATTCAATACCAAGTTGAGTATTGTCATTGATGATCACTAATAACTGTATAAGTGCACAAGTCAGAGAATCTAGAATTCTGGGAACTCGCAATAGTCTGAAATTGGATCCGTTCATGCCATCCTTTATCCGAAATGTAGCAGCTATTCCAAGTTATAGCAGAATGACTCACGAAGTTTTAGTGGGATGATATGAACCACGAAAACAAGATAGTATGAATGGATTTGGATATGTGGAATGAGAGCATTGTAAGTAATTATTCACAAGAGTGTATGCTTGATATGCGGAAACGTTCGACCGCATGGAGAAGGAGTTTTTGCCGCGATATTCAACTTTTTTGCGCGTTTTTACGTGCTCTGGATCGCTCTGGAGGCATTGAGACGACCGCTTCCCCACTGATTGTTGGGCCAAGTCGTGTCGCTCGTCATGTTGCAAGTATAATTTGTTCGAACCAAACCCACGCGGTCCGCGGACTGGAAAAGCAGCGTTTTAGCGCTTTCCACTGTAAGTTCCGGTTTTACGCTCAACAATAACGCCAAGGCACCAGCGA
Source organism: Elongisporangium prolatum (assembly GCA_023335875.1). Classification (NCBI taxonomy): domain Eukaryota; phylum Oomycota; class Peronosporomycetes; order Pythiales; family Pythiaceae; genus Elongisporangium; species Elongisporangium prolatum. Next base: position 140 of record JAADVW010000532.1, on the reverse strand, counting down.
CGTGAGGAGCTGATGTACTTGTGCCAGAGATTGTCGCGTATGCCGTATCAGAACTGTTCCAGGCCGAACGGACGCTTGATCCTGGAGCCACAATGTCAGGTTTGAGGGCTCCAAGAATTGACGGGCCTTTGCTTGAAAAG
>JAADVW010000531.1:0-23920 GCA_023335875.1 Elongisporangium prolatum | reverse complement strand
TGTGGATTATGTGGTTTCATTTGTGGCTTCTTCTGGTCTAGACAGAGCTCACACAGTGGCGAACTGCAGACTCTGGAGCGTCGGCAGCTTCCGGAGTCTCTCGAGCGTGTCGTCGGATGGCGCCTGGTCCAGCGACAGAATGCCCAACGCATGCTCCACGTTCTCCTGGCGTGACAGGCCAAAGTTGGCGATATTGATCTGCGAGCGCCAGAGCTCGTTCAGGATACCTGCAATGGCACCGGGCTTGTCCTCGTTCTTGAACATGAGCAGGTTGCCGCTCGGGCGGAAGGCCGGGAAGTCTGTGTACTCATTCACGCGCACGATGCGCGGATCTTCGCCAAAGACGCTGCCCATGACCAGATGCTTCACCTTGGCCTTGGTCTCCACCTCGACCGTGATCGAGTTGTTCAGGTGCTGCAGCTCGTGGCCTTCCACGTCGCCCTGACGCACATCGATGCCGTTGGTCATGGCCACCAACGAAGAGTTGAGCAGCGTGATATTGGGCGAATCGAAGTGGCGTGCTCGGCGGCGTTCCCCCAAACTGGCCATCACGCCCTTCATCACGGCACTCTGCAGAGCCGACTTGGCTCGGGGAGACGTGATATCCACCTGCAGACCACCGCTGGTGGCGATCATGACCTTGGCAATCTTGTCCTTTGGGTCGCTCGAGACCGTGATCTCGAACAGGAAGCTGCCGATTGCCTCACTCAGCTCCAGGAACGGCTTCATTTCCGGCTGCAGCGTTAGTGGCATGAACACGCCGTTGGCCACGCCACGGTAGTAGCGCAGCGCGAGCGCGTCGCACACGTTTTCAGCGATCGTGCGGTACTTCTTGGCCAGCTCCACATCGTTAGACGACTTGCCGTCAAAGTGCGTCTGTGTGATCACGTTCTCGTAGCTTGCGATCTTCTTCCAGGTCTCACCTACGGCCGAGGCAGCTTCGCTGTCCTCCTGGTCCTCGAGGAAGTCCAGCGCCAGGCCGCTGATCTTGCCAGACTCGAGGCCACGCAGCAGCGCGTCCTGGTTTAGCAGACCGTTGCGGCCCTTGTATTCAGCCACAGACACGATCTTGACGCCGTCCTTGCACTTGTCCAGCGCCTTGTCATCGAAGATGCCGCGCGTCTTGCCCGTGAGCGGTGCGTGGAAGGCCAGGATGTCGCAGCTGGCGTACAGCTCGTCGATCGACAGGCGCTTGACGCCCATGAGCTCGGCCGACTCTTGCGTCAGGTTGGGGTCGTAGCCAAAGACCTGCATGCCCATGGCGTGCGCCATCTCCACCACACACTTGCCGGCCTGCGCGAGACCGACAATGCCGAGCTTCTTGCCGCACAGCTCCGTGCCCTTGAAGCGCTCACGCGCATACGGCTCGCCCGAGCGGATCGCGTCGATGCTGGCCGGGATATGGCGCGCCACATTGAGCAGCAAGCTCATGCCGATGGCGGCCTCGACCGAGAACTTGTCGCTCACCTGCTTCTTTTCCAGCTGCAGCACGAGCAGACCCTGGTTCGTGGCCTCCATCATGTCGATCTTGGACGTGTCGATCTTGTCGGTCGGCACTGCGACCATCTGCAGCTTGGCACGCGCGCCCTTTTGAAGCAAAGATAGCGGCAGCGCCGTGTCAGGCGACACCAGCAGCGCATCGTAGTCCTCAATGGCCACACTGCTGAGCTCCGAGTCCGAGTGGAGCTGGTCCACGCGGTGGCCTCTCTGCACGAACTCCTGGATGCACGAGGTCTCCGAGTCAAACTGCGGCACATTCACACACAGAATGCGGCGTGAATCCGTCGAGACAGAGGCCGTGGAGAGCTTGCGCACACTCTGCAGACGCAGGACACGCAGCGGCTGCTGCAGACGCCACATTCGTTTCGCTTGTTGAGCTTCGAGTACCAGGAGAAATGTTGCGCAAATAGTAGACGGGATCGACTTGTGTTTTTGGTAAAACACACAAACTGGCCAAAACATTTTCAATTAAATTGGGTAAAAAGTTTCCCAAATCAAACACCCAACGATGGCCATCTGATTAAACCCAGTGGTTTAATCAGCACGAGAATACTTGACCACAGAAAATAATAGTGAGAAGACTGAATACCGCATCGTTTGTTTCTAATTACAAAATGGTAGACAATTGCACGAGGCATGGAACTTACTGCGACTTCAGCCTCCTGACAATCAAAACTCGATGGATTTCTTGCGTGGGTACGATCCGACAATGTTCCTCGGCATTTGCACTTCGCTTTCGTCGTCAACGCTGATCTGGCTGGAGAACGACGCATCGAGATCGAACTCGCTTGACTGACCTAGGGATTCAAGACCTTGGCGCAAATGGTATCCCTCGGAATACGAGCCTGACGAGTATTCATCACTGCTGATAGGCGAGAACGCGCGCTCGCCTGTTGCGTTGATCTCCATACCTGTGTCCGTGATCACGCGTGGGTCGGCCGTTCCCGGGCCGTAGTTGTGGTAGCTACCCCCGGACGCACCAGAAAGCAGAGACGGGTTCGCTTCTCGCGTGCGCGAAGTCCGTGAGGTATTCGATACATTCCGTCGGCCCTTGCGCTCGTCACGCATATTGTCAGCTTCCACCGAATCCAGATCCTTCCGTGACGCTCGCTGCTCCGTGGCCTGATTGATGAGAGCGCGGTTGTCGCCCAGCTTTGGACGGTTCTTGTACCAATTCCAAATGAAGATCAACACACCGATCAGCAGCGCGATGGCGATCGCAATGACAGCCCACATCCAGGGCTTCAATGAGTCTTTGTCAGCACCATTGGCACTCGCATCCAATGCCATAGGGCCACTCGTTTCTGTATTGGTACTGATCTGAAGCACCCGACGCATCGAAGCCTTCGTGGCCAAAGCAACTGAGAGAGCAGCGCACAATACCATCAGCGTTGTTCACTAGCAGCACATGGACGAGGATAGTGGCTTACCTGTGAGCGTATCGGTACATCGCTGCTGTTTGTCACCAACGCAGGATGCAGCGTCACCCATACACACTGCATACGCGACTGCGTTCACTGTGCGGATCTCTCGACAGCAGCAAGCGCTTACGCATTGGACGTCCACATGTCCTTTTGCTGAGACACATGGACGAAGAGCTAAGGGCATGCTGCTGCTTTCTGTGAGTGCGGGAGAGACGAAGAGCCCATTCGCCGGCAGCGCACAGAGGTTGGACATAGCAGCCCCGAGTGAGGCGTCGCCGTGTACAATCGGAATGGCCATAGCCAGCGCCGTTGCGGCGTAACGGAGCGCCATCGGAGGTCGGTTCTGCATGGCGCCAGTCGTTTTGGCTGCCTGGAACGAAAAAAGTGTGACGGAAGTGCTTGAAGGCGATGGGCATCGGTAGAGACAGGCCGCGGCGGAATTCTACTATATATAGTATTTTGACAAGTACGTATTTAGGAAGGTTATGATACAGGTATATTTGATACAAATGGGATATAGGTACAGTGTCCATTTTGCGATATATATCATTTGTTGAAGGTCAGAACCCCGAATATCCAGCAACGCTCTATCGATTTGAAGAGGTTTACCCCAAGCCACCGCAGGAAGTTCGTAACTCGCTCGGCTGTCAGTGTTCGTAACATAAAACTTTAGAGCAGGAGAAAAATGGACGGTTTTCATTCACGCCTTCATGCTCAAGAGTCGTGATCCAGATATTTTTCTCTTCATTCTCTGTGAATGATTGTATTTGTGCTACGACACAATCAATAATGCCAAACTGGAGCAGCTTCCTCATTCTTCAAATATCTCGACATGAAGCCCATAAATTTCGAAAGTGCCGACGTGACCTCGCTTTATTGGCATCATTCAATACGCATTACTTATAAAACTAAACTAGTGAAAGATTCCCTGTTTTTAATGACAGTAGTTTGTATTACTTCATAAGCGTCAAGTTTGGGGCCAAAATGACGTAATGGACCTCTAAAAAGGCCATTAGGTCGAGTTTTAGCCAATCAAAGTGCTGTTTCGGACGCATCCATGTGCCCATCATGAAGGTCTCCTCTGGGCCACTCGCTCATCAGAATCGGAATCGACATCCAGCGGACAAGATGGCGACGGAACTGTGGGCGAACTACAAGCAGTGGGCCGATGAGACCGAGGCGGTCTTCCTCGACTACATGGACCCCTCAGGCCAGTACAAGCTGTCGCCTATGGGTCAGTACCCGGCGGCGGACTTCGCCACGGTCTTCGCTATCTGTGTGGCGTACGTGACCTTCGTTGTTTTCGGCACGCTCATCATGAAGGCTGGCGTGCCCGTCATCAAGACCAGCGCTCTGCAGTTCGTGTACAACCCGCTTCAGGTCGTGCTGTGCTCGTACATGTGCGTGGAGGCTGGCGTCCAAGCCTACCGCAATGGCTACAGCGCCACGCCTTGCAACCCGTTCAACGCCGAGAAGCCAGTCATGGGCAACGTGCTGTACATGTTCTTCCTGTCCAAGATCCTCGACTTCTGCGACACGTTCTTCATCATCGTGGGCAAGAAGTGGAACCAGCTCTCGTTCCTGCACGTGTACCACCACCTGACCATCTTCTTCGTACGTTGGGCATTGCTATGATGTCGGTTCGGTTCGGTTCGGCCTTATCTTGACTCACTTGTTGATGCCTTGCAGATTTACTACATGAACTTCCGTGTGGCCTATGATGGTGACATTTACGCCACGATCATCCTTAACGGCTTCATCCACACTATCATGTACATGTACTACTTCGTGAGCGCCCACACGCGCGACATCTGGTGGAAGAAGTACCTCACGGCCATGCAGATGATCCAGTTCCTGACCATGAATCTCCAGGGCTACTTTATGGTCTCGCGCTCGTGCGCGGGCATGCCGCCCAAGATCCCGATGCTCTACCTCGTGTACATTCAGTCGCTCTTCTGGCTCTTCATGCACTTCTTCATCAAGTCGTACTGCACCAAGCCGCGCAAGTCGACTTCGGGCAAGAAGAAGACTCAGTAAGATAGTTACACGAGAGACAGCACTAGTGCCATTGTTGGTTTGCCAGCTCCATTGGCTCCTGCGCTTAAGCATTAATAGATGCTCAATGAGTGTAGTATGGATTTAACCATCAAGTAGAGCTATGTAAAAATCTTACATAGATCCATCGTACTTACTGTAGCAGGGTCTTCTATTCGGGATCCTTGCGACTGGAAACCGTGCATGCACTGAGATAAGTGAGGTGGTAATTTGCACTGAGACAAGTTAGCATCAGCAGAACTAAATGAAAATAAGGTGGTACACACTATTACGAGTGGTTTGCGCATTTGCTCTGCTTCGAAGCTGTTCATTTGCGCAAGTCGAGCCCAAGAGCCAAGCCAGACTCAAGAAGACAATGCCGCTGCCGCTACGTGACGAGACTAAGAATCACCTGGAGCAGTTGGCCGGCAAGTACGGCACGCCACTGCAGCTCTACGATGAGCAGATGATCCGCGACAACGCGCGCTACCTGCTGGCCACCTTCCGTGCGCACTTTCCAGACTTTGAGCAGTTCTACGCTGTCAAGGCGCTGCCCAACCCAGCCATCCTGCGTATCCTGCAGCAGGAAGGCTGCGGCATGGACTGCTCGTCTACGGCCGAGCTGCACATTGTCAAAGAGATCGGCGTGCCCGGCGACAAGGTCATCTTCACCTCGAACTTCACCTCCAAGGTGAGAAGTCTTGCTGCATGCAGGCATTGCATTGCAATTGGAACGGCGTCATGGGACTGATGCTGTCGAATGCGCTATCATTAGAGCGATCTGGAGAAGGCTTTTGATCAGGGCGTGATTATGAACCTGGACGGTATGCTTTTGTGTTGCATGTTCCATTGAGTGATGCGATGATTGACATCAATCTCTTCAGATGTTTCGCTTGTGGATCAGCTTGTGGCTGTCCATGGCCGCTGCCCTGAGCTCATGACGTTCCGTCTGAACCCGGGCCTCGGTCGCACAGACTCGGAGACCAAGTCGAATGTGCTTGGTGGTCCGGACGCGAAGTTCGGCGTGCCGCCGTTCCACATTGTGGAGGCCTACCGCAAGGCCAAGGAGGCTGGCGCCAAGCGCTTCGGCATCCACATGATGACGGGCTCGTGTGTGATGAACCAGGAGTACTGGAAGGAGACCGTGACGGTGCTGCTGGACACGATCGTGCTGCTCAAGAAGGAACTTGATATTAACTTTGAGTTCATGAACATTGGTGGTGGCCTCGGCATCCCGTACTACCCGGACCAGAAGCCGGTCGACATCGTCTCGATCGCTCAGATGCTGCGCAACGTGTTTAACGAAGCCATGCAAACCCACGGACTGGTACGTACGGATTGTATGGTGCGACTTTGACTAGATTGCTAGAGGCTAACTGGATCTATGCTGATGCAGACGACTCTGCCTCGCCTATGCATGGAGAACGGCCGCTTCATGACCGGCCCTTTTGGCTGGCTCGTGACTCGTTGCGAGGCCATCAAGGACACGTACGCTCGCTACTACGGTGTGGACGCCTGCATGGCGCACCTTATGCGCCCTGGCATGTACGGCGCCTACCACTACATCTCTATTCCGGCCCGCGAAGGTGGTGAAGAGACCGAGGCTAACGTTGTGGGCACGCTTTGCGAGAACAACGATTGGTTTGCAAAGGACCGATCGCTGCCCAAGGCTGAAGTCGGAGACCTATTTGTGATTCACGACACAGGTGCGCACTCGCACTCGATGGGGTTCCAGTACAACGGCAAACTCCGCGCCCCCGAAGTCCTGATCCGACCGGACGGCCATGACACGCTCATGTTCGTATTTGCAATCATTCTCTGCCTTGATTACATCTCTCATGACGTCTCTTGCATTATGTATAGTCGCCAGCGTGAGAACTACGACTCACTTTACGGCAACTGCGTGCTGCCAGAAGATTTGTAATTCTCATTTTGAATTTCCGAGTGGCGATAAACTCCTTTAAGTCCTCGCTTACCGAATCAGGCGCTTGCATTTCCTAATCGCATAGAATTGTTTAAACTTCCCACTCGTGAGTCTTTCTCTATTGAATCATGCAAAACACAGAAGCTGTTTTATCAATTTATCCTATAAAATCACTTGATCATGCCACGCGCCACGCCCGTTTCTTCGCTCTGCTGCGACGCAAACGTGTTGAAGATCTGCTCCAATGTCGTCTGCGAGACTGCGTACTCGCGGATATGGTACTGCGTCTTGCCGTTCTCTACCAAGCGGAACACGTTCGACAGCTTGAGTGCGTTTGCGCTGCCTGAGAGCTTGTAACGACACAGGTCGTTTTGAAGCTCCACCAACGTTACGTTAGCGTCACCAAAGCATTGCGTGAAAAACGCATGAAGCGCATGGATGCGTTCTTCCGCAATCCACCACGAGCAGAACGGAGCTACGCGAACTGATTCGTCACGTTCCAGCGCAGCAGCTAACGCAAATCCTGTCGAATGGCCAGGCGCGATCTTGTCAAACCACGCTGAGTTGCCCATTTTCTCACACGCCGACCGCAGCGCCTCCTTAGTAAGGGTGGTGGATCCACTGGATCCAAACACTTCGGCAACACGTGCTTCAACTTCACTAATAGACGCTTGATCAAGCTTGATCTCGACCATTAATCCGTCTCCAAAGCGATTCTTCAAGTGCTGTACGCTGCCGAGGCAGCGCAGTCGACCACCGACCATGATCCCCACACGCGTGCAAAGAGCTTCGCATTCCTCCATGCTGTGTGTCGTCAAAACAATTGTAGACTCCTTCCTGGTCGTCGACATGTCGGCAATCACGTTCCACATGAATCGGCGCGAGACCGGATCCATACCTGTGGATGGTTCATCTAAGAAAATAATTGGTGGCGAGCCAATCATAGCGATAGCGACTGACAGCTTGCGCTTGTTACCACCACTCAGCGTACCGGCAAGTTTATTCTCAAAGTCATCAAGGTTCATTTGATGCATCAGATCCTTCACGACCGCGTTCAGATTAGTCGAGGAGATGCCCTTGATACGAGCAAATAACTCCAAATGTTCCCGAACTGTTAGTAGCTCGAAAAGAGCATCGAACTGGGGACAGTACCCAATTAAACGTCGCACCTCAAGTTGTTGAGACAAGATATCGAATCCTCCTAGCGTCGCCTGGCCAGATGTTGGCAAAATGTCTCCCGTTAGCATTTTCATAGTCGTCGTTTTGCCAGCACCATTAATACCTAGGTATCCAAAGCATTCGCCCTTCGGCAGGCCAAATGAAATGTTGCGGACTGCCACTTTGTTACCTTGGTACACCTTGCGAATCTGATGAAGCTTGACAGCATCATTGTCGGCAGCACCACTGCTCACACGCATGGCTTCACGCACCACATCCTCATCTTCTTCATATGGTGGGTCCACGAGCTTTGGATCTTTAAATACCATAGCCTTGATCTTCGGAAAGCTCAACAAGAAGTCGATCCCCACGGCAATGCACATAAACAACACCGCATCAATCGCCAAATATAGCATTTCCCAGCCCATGACATCCATGTCGAACGCTCCTCCGGATGTTGATAATCCAAAGCTGGCTGATATCTCCAGAAGGCACTGGTTCAAGAGTCCGCTTCCTAGGCAATACAGAGGTGACAACCGCCAGAAAAACTTGAGCACCTTGTTGGCGGATTTCGAGTTGTCCGAGATGACATCCAGAATAAATGAAACGACCATCAACACAACGCCGATAATGAAGTTGATCATAATTGTGTATGTTTGAGACGATGCATGTTCCTTGAACAGATACGACATGCAGTATGTGAACGGACAAATTGCCAGGCCGAAAAGTACGAAGAGCAAGACTACAGCAGGATAAGTACTCGATGTACAACTGATACAGTCGGATGTGCCTGCTAACGCTGAGACAGCGAATATCTTGATCAACACGATCGCAGCGATAAACGGTATAATGTATGTGAGCAAATCCCATATGTAATTTGCCAGCCAAAATGCTGGTAAACTCACACCAGACACAAGTTGCTGGTGTTTGGAGTTGTGTTCTGCCTGTTTCTCCTTAACCAGGAAGGTAACAATCGAAGCCGGGAAGAATGCAAAAGCAATCACAATGAACAGGCACGCTGTGAAAGATAAAAACGACCCGAACAGTGCCGCAGTACCGGCAGTGGTAGGAAGAGGATACGAATTCACTTTCAGTTGAAGGTCGGATGTCGCAGTCGTGCTCGCGTTCACTGCCATCAGACGATATAGCGCTTGATCTAATAGCGCTTTGAAAATAGCAGATCCATGGGTAGCTGTGGAATTGACAAAAATGTGATATCCAAACAATTGCTCACTTCCTGATGCATGCACAAGATAACCACCATATTGCCCTTTCTCAGGCGCAGCGCTCGTCGTCGACATATCCGCGTCAGTGGTACCAAATGCACGCTGGTAAATTTTCTCACCCATTCGCAAGCATTGCCCGGTGGATCCTGTGGTGTTCAAATTGCTCGTTGAGTACGTGACGTTAAACACAGTTGGCGCTGAGCTGCTGAACGCTGGGGACCCAAACTCCGCGCTTGTAAATTTTGCTGTGTTTCCACCCTCGAATAACTTATCCATAGTGAATGAGCACCATTCAGCGTTGTCAGCCTCGCAGTAGTATGGGACGGACATATCTGTACCTGTCGAGAACCCTGTCGATGAGAGTTCAACTTTTGGATCCGATTTCGTCAACGAACTTGACTTTAGAAGAGCAAGCCCTGCCAGCATCAAAATGACGGGCAAAACTGCACCAAATAGTAACACGCGACGATCGCGGCGTGCAATTCGGAACCGTTTCAATAGAAGCGCTGACAAATGAACCGAAAACATGTACCACCCAGTCAAGTTCGCAATGGATGGGCCAGTCGTACCCGAAGACAAGTCTTTCTTCGCCAGTGCATCCTTATTCAAAGTGTGGTGATTGTCTTCATCACCAGCCTCTGCAACCTTAATGAAAACTTCTTCCAGCGTTGTTACCGAAATACCGTACGATAACACACCGAGCTCATCTAAGCGTGAATCCAATTCTTCAAATAATACAGCAAACTGTGCCGTTCCATTCAAAGGAAGCTGAAAAGCAATTTCAGCACCAACATTGCTTAAAATTTTCGCGTCTGTGACACGGGCAGTGACCAGATCGATAAGTTGCTTCTCCGGGCAGTTTTCCCTTTTGACGAGAGTAAAATTGTAACCAGCGCCAAAGCGATTCTTCAAAAACAACGAGGTGCCACAGCATCGCAGTTGACCTTCCGCCATAATAGCAATTCGATCCCCCAAAATATCAGCTTCATCCATAAAATGGGTTGTCAGCACCATTACACGGTTTTGTCGGTTGTTAATTAGAATTTCCCTTAGGTGATACAAAGAGAGTTAGAACTAGTGAATTACAGTATGCTCGAGAGGAAACCAAATTTGGCTTACCATGTGCTTCGGCGACTGTAAGGATCCATACCTGATGTCGGTTCATCCAAGAACACCAAAGAACTATCGCCTAGCAAGCAAATAGCGACTGACAGTTTTCGTTTCATACCACCTGAAAGTGCACTTGACCAAACCTTGCGCTTCTCAGTCAGACCAACCTCCTTGATCTTTTTATCGATCTCTTCTTTGAGTTCTTTGCCCTTGTATCCTTTGAGTCGAGCATAGAAGCGCAAGTGTTCTTCCACCGAAAGTTCATAATACAGCACATCGTGCTGAAAGCACAAACCCAACGACTGCCGAATTTTTGACATGTCTTTTGTGAGAGACAATCCGTGAAAATACGCATCGCCGTCACTCGGGGCGATCATACCTGTTAACATGGAGATCAATGTAGTCTTGCCTGCCCCGTTATGACCAAGCAGACAGGTAATTTGATCTTTGTACATTGTCAAACTCACACCGCGAACAGCCTTTTTGATACCCCCCGGAACGGCAAACTCCTTCTGGATATTGTTGATCACGAGAGCTTCCCCTGTCTGCAATTGTTGCGCAAGTTCAGCAGTAACAGGCTCAATATTGGGACTATCGACGTGGATTATTTGTTCAGGAGCTGTCCCCAGTAAGTCTCCAACCTTTTGAGTTTGCTTTTTGGATATGCATCCCCAATAGCTTGGCGAAAATGGAAAATACCAGGCTTCAGTCGTGCCATACTCTTTTGGAATCACGCGCTCCAAGTACAAACCCAGAAGCGTATACCACACGACATCAAAGAACAGCATACCGATCGAAATGTTGAAGCTGAAATTATCGACGACAGTGGCCACATTTCCAGAAGTTATACCAATACCAGATGACTCAGCGCTTGCAAGAGTTTGTACCCCAAATGCTAACGCAACCGGAGCTAATAAGCATGCTGCAGATTTGCTGTGAATAGATGAAGACGAAGAAAATGCACTTGAAACGAAGTACATAAAGAAAAATACCACCATGCCAGCAAATGCCCCCGTGCGAGAGCGAGAGAACAACGTGCTCATTAGGAAGCCAAATCCCAACACACTCATACCGAAGAGAAAGAAAAAAATAAAAATCAACCCAGGCTCGCTGTTAGCAAATAATCCCGCACTGCTTGCAAGAGCTTGAAGAATAGCCCCAATCGCAAAAATGAGGGTATATGTCACGTACCACGAAAAAATAATTGACCCCTCAGATACACCCAAAATCTTCATGTACTCACGTGATCGCGTTTCTTTTTCTTGAATAAATACGACCAAAACTCGCGAAATGGCGTACAGGTACGCAAGAATGAAAACCAGCGGGAAAACATTTGAGATGGAATCATAGAATGGAGCCGAAACATAGCTTTCAATCGGAAACGCCGCAACGGTCGATCCGAAGTATGCTTGTGGAGCTTGACGTAAGGGTACCAATAAGGCTTCTCGATCAGTTTTGGACATTGCATTTAGCTCAGTCAAGGTTGTAGTCATATTCATTTGATACGCATACGGCATCCCTGTGAGAATGTAAAAATCACTTTCAATAGCCTCGAAAAGCATATCGTTCACCGTCGAGTCATTCACTGCAACTGACTTTTGTTGTTGGCAAACTCCAGTCGTGATCTGGGTTGTTGTATCCCAAACTGGCATACAGTTCACAAAGCGTGTAACCAGTGTTTGCAAGGACATGAACCCACGCATGGCGTATCGCGAGTAGTAAGACGTTTCAACCGATTTCAAAAGAGGTGCTTCAAAAGATGGGTCTCCAATCGTTCTCGGGATTGTTCCAAGGCTTCCACCTTTTCCTTGTGTTGAATTCATGCGCACTGAGTACTCAATCGATGCGTACTTCCCGATATCGCTCTCAGAAGGAAATTGGTCAAACACAAGCGCAGCATATATCTTGGGCGTATCAATTGATTTCCCATAATCAATCGCTTTGATATACGAATTCAAGACGACCTCATTCGAAAAAAAGACGACACTATCTTCAAACGATGGCAGAGTCACCTTGCTAGACGAGTTCGTAACTGTCGAGTTTGAGATTGCTACTCGTGGATACCAAAGCTTAAGAGCCTCCAAAAAATACTTGCGTGTAAACGTCGTATCAGGTACAATAGCGATTTTGTAAGGTGTCACATGATCTCGGCACATCGAAGGGATCGCGCCCGATGATGATGCGTTTGTGCTGGTAAGCCCAAATAATACAAGGCTTTTCCGACACTGAGCTATTTCTGCAGTTGATAGATTGGCTCCAGAGATGCCAACACTTCGGATCTCCTTGGCCGTTTGCATTCCCAGGTACATGAGAACACCGGACATCGTCGTCTCTGAGATCAAGTATTTCTTACCCCAGACTGGATAGCCAAATGGAAACTTGTATGCTGAGGAGCCATCACCATATAGGTCCGTGAGCGGGTAGCTTGTTCCCACAGTCTTCGACGTGGAAGCTGTAGTATCACTCCAGCCAGCTGGCACATCGACATTACTCGTGAGTGTTTTGAGCCCACTCATCATGATGATGAACAACACTGGGAACGCGATCTCAAGGATTGTTGCCATCCAATGACGCTTCTTGAGCATCCAGTTCTTCCACAGCAGCGTCCAAAAATGCGTGCCGAACGTTACCGCACGGCGCTTCTTCGACTTCGCTCCTGGCTTGTCCATTGTGGTCAACAGTTCGTCCTTTGGACCCGCCAGTCTTCCTCGTCAAACTTCTTCGCACGTGGACTTGATCACTACTCTCGGCGTGTTGGTTTCTGACGGAGAATGTGCCTTGGCGTGAAGTCAAACAGCAGGCCGAGAATGATCCGTTTCAGGTTGAGCACATCCGTATGCATTGAGGCTAAATCGGTCTCCATGGCAGCCCAGAACCAGCGGTGTTTACGTCTTCGATCGTTCTTGCTTCCGTTTCGCTTGTGGTCGCAGAAAATGACACACAATCCGAAGGGATTACGCCATGGTGAGAGCCCTCGCGCCATGCTTCCGTTTCACTTTCTCACTGCAAACAGCCTAAAGCGAATTAGACTGGTACATTGTACCCGTGACATACACTCTGCAAGTGCAAGTGTGCGCATTCGCGAAATCGGAAGAACATGCAACGGTATCGACCGGAGCCACGATGGCGGCGCGAGTGGCGCGCTCTGCCGCCGTACTTAAAGGGCGTAATCGCTGGCTTGGGTGTCGCGGGAGGAGGTGAATCCTTGGGGTGATGGTCTTATAAAAGAGCTTGTTAGGTCTGACGCACTGTTATGGCGTAGTGTTCATCGGCTCGCATGTGGAAACCATGCCGCTGACCAACCGTCGCCGCCTTATGCTCCTTTCACGAGGTTTTTGGTCTATATTGCTCATATCACTGGGGAGTAAATAACTCGTCTTGTGGCCTTAGCTGCGGAAGACCGTATAGGAACTCGTGCGTATGAAGTAAGTATGAGCACAGGGTTGCTGGAGTCTGCTTTGCCATACAATCTTACGGTTGTGTCAACAGGATATTCTCCAAAACGAGCGTGTTCTTCCTCCCACGCATCCCGTATGCATATCTCGTTATGTCTCGATGTTTGGTCAATACATGAGCTTTGAGTTACGCTGGATGTATAGATGTCGCTTGCAGTCCAGCGCGTCGGTCGGCAGATTGTACAGCAATCAGATAAAGATGACATGAATTGGCGATTCCACGTACTGGCGTCACCTGAACCCAACGCGTTTTGTTTACCAGGTGCGAGTGATGGACCGTGGTGTCTTGTTTGCCAGTGCCTTGCTCATGCCTTTCATTGATTAGGTGGTAAAGTCTTCGTGAATGCCGGACTTTTCAGCGTACTCGACAATGAAGATACACTTGCAGCCGTCATGTTTCACGAAGCAGCTCACGGAATCGCGCGTATGTGGATATGTACCAATTCCTAGTGCCAGTGCAATTGCTTGATTAATGCTTGGGATTGTAGGTCATGGAGCTGAAAAGGTCTCCTTTAGCTTACTGGTATACAGTTTACTTGCGCTTCTTCTACCTGATTACGGCCAACTCAGCGATCTGGTAAGGATCAAGAATTTCTGCTTCACAATTTAATCTGGGCACTCAACTGTTTACGTGTTCTGATAGCTTGTCAAGATAGCAGTAGATCTGCCGTTCTCGCGTAAACTTGAACTGGAGGCTGACGCCATTGGACTCAATCTTATGGCTAAGGCATGCTATGACCCTCGTGCCAGCATTCAAATGAATGCGTCTCTTGGAAAAATTAACAAAGCGAATTCCGTTTCCGCACTAAAGTATTTCTCAACGCATCCACCAAGTGAAGAGCGCATTGGGGCGCTTCGGTAAGCGTTATTTTGGTGAGATGTGACCGTGGATACATGGTAGATTACGACGAGTTTTTATCTTAGTCGTAGATTGTCTGATGCAATGGAAATATATGCGTCGTCGGGCTGTTTTGAGCGCAAGCAAACCTTCCGACAAGGAATGCGCTCCTTTCACTCGCCAGTATGAAGATCGAGAATATTTAGCAATGTACAACTGGCTTTGAATGATGCTACGGGAAATTGTAGTTTTGCAAAATGATGTCTTTTCAATGAATGACATTTTCGCCCATACGTACTTTCCAAAACGTATCTGGCCGATACGCTCGGATTTGGGCGTAGGTAGCAATAGTGCATTCCTTGTGGGTGCGCATAAAACAGTCCGACAACTCATGTATTCCAGACGATCTACGACAGAAATGAAAATAGGTTAAATATTCACTGTCACGTCTACAACACACGCTCACCGAAGCACCTCAACGCTAAGTGGACACGTTAAGAGTTGCTTCAACATAGAAATGTGACCGTACGCGAAGCGAAATTATTGCATGTATTAGAATAAACGTAGTTGCCCTACGGTTTGCTCTGGAGCTTGCGCTGTGGTGGTGACCATATCTTTGGAACAATGCGCGTGGCGACAAATTCCCAGCCGACGGATGCGATAAAATGCCCGATGAACATGACCAGCATCTTCCATCGATAAGAAAACGGGATGGGCAAGAGCTGGAACGTGCTATTGATGACTCCGGACGTGTCAAGAAGAAACCAAAGATTCACGCCCAAGACGGCGAGAAACAATGCCGTGAACGCCCAATTGGTGTAAAACGGCAGACGGAATGGATCCTTGATATTGAACGCCGCAGCCACAGAAATGTACTGCATGTGGCCAAACAGCCACACACATGTGTCTTCAAACGAGTAGGGATTGTCGGGGGTGTTGTACCCCAAATAGATCGCACAACTGGCAGCGAGGGAGTTGTCTCCATCTAAGTACTTGAACGCGTTTTCAATGGAGCAGAACCAACCAGATTGATTTCTTAGTAGCGCGAAGTGACCAGCGAAGAACGCGATGAAAATTAAGACCTGACCAACAATCGACGCCAGGATATCAGGTGAAAACAGAGTTTCCGATGGCCTTTGAGGTGCCAAAGTATTGGATGCTCCAGTGTAAAGCATCAGAAGCGCGAGCCCAAGAACAATGGCCATGTCGTCCCAAATATACTGGTTGTTGGTGAGAACAAGATCCAGATGCGCAAGTGTGCTAGCCATACCAAGCTGGATAATTGGGTACAGCACCATGAATTTGAAGCCCAAGAATGACGTTGTCAGAGCACAGCGACCCTCACGCACAAGCACAGGAACATCCGTAATCTGCTTGGCCTTGCTGGTGAACGGCGCAACAATCGATGCCTCTGCACTGGAGAGTGCGAGTCCGACGTGTGCAGCCTTCAGCGCGCCACAATCGTTGGTTCCATCGCCACACATACCGACGGTATGGCCCATTTCCATAAGTTGCTCAACAATCCAGGCTTTTTGCTGCGGACGCGTGCGCGCAAAAATCTGGGTCTGGCGGAGCAGCTGATGGATAGATTCTTCGCTGCATTCGACCACAAGCTTATCAAGCGCAGCACCTGTGAGCGCAATCTCGTATTGCATCATGATGCGGCTCATGTTGGATCCGTTGAAGGTTAACCAATGGTTCTCATCACTCGCTGGGTCTTTGGGAAGCATGATACTCTGCCGTTGTCTGACGATTTCAATTTCACGAACGCTCGGCGCATCTATGAGCTTCCTTGCTTGGATATTGCTCGGTGCGGCAGCTTTGGTGAGGGAAATTAGACCGACAAATGTAAACTTGATATCCGACGACTCGATGTCTGATCGTAAATCGCTAGCGAAGTAGCCACGCTCGCGTTCATTCCAGGCAATCGCTAGGCAATCGTGACCTTGAGCTTCATGCGTCTGTACTTGCTTATCGATGTCCTTGGGTACGGAGTCCGGACGACACAAGGTAATGATGGCTGCTGGAGTCCCTTTAACCAAAGTGCACTGGGCAGAGAACTTGAAATCGACGGCGACGACTGTGGAGTAGGGCTTCGACTCATCACTTGGAAAGCGGTGCATGATACCAAACAATGCCCCATCGACAACAAAGAGATCCCAAGCGCCATCCCTGGGTTGCATCTGGCTGAGCCAAGTCGCGTTGGATGCACCAAACAGAGTTAAATCTGTTTGTGAACCGGAAACTTCGTTGCTGTCAAACACCAGATCGTGGCAAGTGGCCATCGCCAAACGAACGATCGTCGGTGTTATTTCCTCCACGCAGCTGGACCATTTAAGCGTGCCCTTTGAGTAGTTAGGCATGGTGATGTCTTCGGCGACGCACTCGATCCCAGCCAGCGTACTGCGACTGCTGAAACTCATATCACTAGCACGAAAAGCACGCCATGACTTCCCAGGCGGACTAAAGTCAGCGACCAGATCGGGAACTATCGAATGGCCTGGAGTCCATCTAAGAGTTAAGCCGATGATCTCGACATTCGTTTCAAGCTGCTCGACGTGGTCAATATCATCTGTCGCCGCCAGCTTCTTACTGCCGAAGAGAGTAGGGAAAAGATGAGCATCGGCAAATCTCTCGAACGCCGTCATCTGGAAGTCGAGATTCAATGGCACGATCATCGCTTCGGGACTGCCACTCACCAGCACGAACCGCTCTTTCGACTCAGTCTCCTCCACGACGACGACCACACGAGTCATTTTGTCATCAAGCTCACTGTCCTCATCGTCTTGAGCGCCTCCAGACCTGTAGCGTCTGATAACTATGTAGGATTCCGCTTTGCCCGGCATATCTCCATTCAACACAATCTGGCTCAAGTCCGAGGCCGCGAATTTGGCATTAGCACTGAAGAACTGCGTGCGCTGGACACTCGTACCTTGGATTTCACCGTTGACCATCTTGACATCGTGACAGAGCGCCATCGCACGCAGCAACTCTGGCGACGCATTGATGAACATGCCGTTAAGCATCGAGCTGTTTGTTTTCCACTTGTTGAGTTCTTGGATACTGTACGCGCGATACGTGTCGATCTGTCGGATCATTTGAAATCCGTCAAGCCGCTTAAGGGCGTTTTGGATGTCCAGCTGCAGTGTCGCTGCGCTTGCTTGACAGGTTGCAACGAGCTGACCCAGCTGATTAAAGCCCATCAGCTTGATGCGGTGCTCTA
Source organism: Elongisporangium prolatum (assembly GCA_023335875.1). Classification (NCBI taxonomy): domain Eukaryota; phylum Oomycota; class Peronosporomycetes; order Pythiales; family Pythiaceae; genus Elongisporangium; species Elongisporangium prolatum. Next base: position 6,028 of record JAADVW010000531.1, on the reverse strand, counting down.
GTACCGTGTCTACACTCGTGATCGCGTTCACTCGGTAGTACATAGTGTCACCAGAGGCCTCATCGACATCTACGACCGCGACGTTTGGCTTAAGAGACATCTCGAGCTCTTGGCAGATACGCACTGCAGTGAGCGCGTGGTCGCCAGTGATCACGCGCACATCCATATCGGCGAGGTACAACTCTTGGAGCATGTCTTTGGACTCGGGCTTGAGCTCGTTCTTGAACAGCGCAATTCCCAGCAGCGACGTGAGATTTGATTCGATTACATCACGGTCGCTTATAATAGTGGTCGAGGCTTCCGGTAGCTCTTTCATGCCGAAGCCGATGCAGTAGTAGCCGTGAGACGCATGCGCATGCGTTTCATCCGCAAAATTGCTAGGCAATGACGTTGGAGTAATTGCTCGAATCGCCTCTGGCGAGCCCTTGACAAATGCCCAGAGTTTCTTTGTTGATAGATCCTGGACAATCACGCTCGAGCGTTGCCGCGCTGGATCGAACGGGAACTGCCGTACGATTCCAAATGCCCGTGGTAGCAGTTTACTCATTGTCTCGACATCTTCAGCAAAACTGTTGGCATCATGGCCGACCTCAACAGCGTTACCACGATCAGCCTGTTTGCTGCCTGTTTCGTCACCAATGGCTTCGAATGACAGGGTCGTGACGATTCCCTGGAAATCGCCCATGGCTTTATCTGGCAGCGTGTCGAGCGTGAACGCCGAAGCTTCAAACATGGATACGTCGAGTGGGTACCCCTGCAGCTTGTCTTCATGCTGAGTGAGTCCGTGGCACGTGGCCATTGCCAGTCGCAACTTGTCCGGCAGGTCCAAGCCAACGTGCTGCAGAGTCTGAGACTCACTGTCGACAACATCGACTCCGACGAGGTTCATGTGCTCCTGGGTAAGCGTGCCGGTCTTGTCGAAGCAGTAGCACGACAACTGACCGCACAGATTGATACGCTGCGCGTCGATGCAGAAAATGCCGCGCTTGAGCAGTCTCTGCAACGCAATACCGACACCGGAGGACAGCACCAGCGGCAACGCTGGCGGCACCGCGATGGTGATCAAGTCGAGCGAGTTGACAACAATCACACCAAAGGGCTCGCCTTCGTTGGATCCGTCTGTGAGTCTTTTGATGAACGCAGCGATCGCAATTGCAGACAGAACGCCCAGATACCGATAGCTATCGCGCTCAAACGCGAAACTGATGGGCTTGGGGAACAGAATGCTGCGGAACAGCTCGCCTTTGCCTGTGGAAAAACCGGTGGAGAGCACGAGGCCTTTGCAAACGACGTCGGCCCGACGGATCTGCGTGGTACTCGAGCCTGCGTGGAGGAAGGAAGCTCGGTATTCTTTGCGAGCGTCAGCCTCCGTGACCTGGACCATAACGCCTTTGACAGGCTCCTTGGTCACGGGAAACGCTTCGCCCGTAAGGGACGACTCGTCCACAACGCAAGAGCCCGAGATCAGCAGCATATCAGCACAGATCGTACCGGTCTCAAGCTCGACTATGTCTCCAGGGAACAGCTCTCGTTCGTGCATCTTGGCCGTGATTCCATCGCGCAGGATCAACAGCTCATGGTCACTGCGCACGAGACGTCGGAGCCTGTAGCTGCTCCAGATCTCTGTCGCGATTTCCCAGAACATGGAAATCGCCGACAGCGACAGGATCACGATGGCATAGATCGTGTAATCCTCCAGAAACCAGAGCGTGGAGCTGAAGATCTGGAACAGATAGTATGGGTGCATGAGCTTAGTGAAGAGCAGGAACGGCACTGATGGCAGATCGATCTCGACCAGATTTGAAGCAAAGAAGGTCTTCTTCTCCTCGAGCTCACGTTGCGTCAGTCCGCACTCGATACGCGCGAGCACAGCGCTCCAGTCATCGCAGATGGTCGACAGGTATCGCTCGAACTCGCCCGTTTCTTCGTTGAACACGTAGCGGTGCTTCTTGCACTCGAACCAGATCCAGAACTTCTCTTTCTTCTTCTTCTTGGCCATGTCTGCTGGCTTGGTGTCCAGCGTCCAGAACTTGCTACTGGCCTTCTGTGTCAGAGGTTTTACAGACACCTCAGGCGCCATTGTCCTCGCGTTGAGCTCGGCCATGACCGTTGCATCGCCATTGTCGCCTTCGATGTTGTTGGCCTCGTTGCCATCATCGTCCTGAGTGTTTGCCATGTTGCGGATTGCTTTAATGCGCTGCCATATTCGACGCAACGGCGCCATGATCGATTTTTTCGGTTGAATGTCTTGGTTGGACACGTCGAGCTTGGCTCGGAATACTTTGCGCTCGACCCACTGCGTGCGAAGGCCATCGTCATGTAGTAGTACCAACACGTACTCAGCTTGGCCTTGGCACGAAGCCGGAAGTCTCATGCGCGCGATGCGTGTCCAGAACTCTGGAAACCAGGCTGTGACCACGAGAAGTAGCCCACCTGTGGCCACAGCGAGCACCCAGTAGAGCACCCAACGCACATAGGAGAAAGCATACGGCACGAGCTTCAGGTGTTCATTGGTCGCGTACACGATGTCACGGTTCCGACCAGTGTTCTCGTCCACCGCCACAGCCACGTGCTCAAGGCGGGGCGGCATCTCGTCTTCCTCTTCTGATGGTGCTTGTGGGCGGAAACGGACGACGCAGGCAGCTCTTGGGGCCGTCGGTTAAAGACCAAGTGAGTCATGTCTGATGTCTGATGTGGTGTGTACCCATCGCATGCCGAGGGGTTTCGCAACAGCATTGCGATATAATTATCCTTTCAGTAACGAACGCCTCAGGGTCTTTTCTCGTCTCGCGTGGCTCAACTTGTCTCCATTGGAGCTCACCTCCGAGTGATGACTCTGGAGCTAGCAAAAGGAACCGGTCGAAGGCAAAATTGGCTGGTTTATATTGGCGTTGAGAGAGGAAGGAAGCGAGCCTCCGATCGTCCGAAAAATACATACACACATTACGAGTCCTTGCCTCTCACCGCGCTCTCAGGAATCTCTGGTCTTAAAACTCGATGGACGGGCGCTTCTTGGAGGGCGAGCGCTCGAACTGCACCGAGCTGCTGCTATCATGGAAGCCGTTCTCGTCCGAGTCGCGCAGGAAGTCGCTCGCATCCGTGTCGCGCGTATCGTAGACGCTGCTCATTGTCGAATTCACACTGGAGCTCGTGTCGCGCGCAGACTGCAGCGTGAGGCGGCTGTCGCGGAAGTTAGAGAAGCCCGAATCGCCCAACGAGTCCATTGTGAGCGCCGGGCCTTGGCGGGACGAGGCCTCGTCGTCCTCCTCGTCCATGCGTGCCATGGACGCAAAGCCACCTGGGCGCTGCATCTCGCTCTCATTCACAGAGAAAGACGAGAAGCGGAAATCCGGAGGCGAGTTGGCAACGTTAGACGACTCTCGAGGAATGACAATGGTTTGCTCGGGCGTAGCAGTCTTGCATAGGTCGAGCACGGTCATGGGCGCTTGCATGGGCACCGACTCGGGCATGGGCGGGGGTGGATGTGCCTGGATGTCCAGCTGGAAGTTGTCCAGCTCATCGAGAGCCGACATGCCTGTCATGCGCGCGCTGCTATTGCCATAATTCTGAGAGATTTTTGGCACCATAGCCGCGGCCTTGGACGTGTCGCTGTCCTGATACGTGTCTCCGTGGGACTTCTTGCGGCGGCCGTTTAGCTTAGGCGTTCCCAGAACGTCATCGTTCGTCTTTCGCTTCTTGGACACGGCGAAAAGCGCCACAGCTGCGATACCAGCCACGGCACAGCCGGCAGCAAGCACGGTCGAGGAGCTTTTGGATGAGCTGCTGCTGTTTCCGTTGCTGGTACCAAGCGCACTGGCCGAGTCAGCTGAGTTGCTACTCGTGGAGCTGGTGGGGGCGTCCGAGACTGCGCTGTCCGTTGCAGCTGCGGTCTCAGTGTTGGTGGTAGTGGAGCTACCGGTGCCAGAGACTCCATTCGAAGCAGCCGCGACGGTGCCACTGGGCATGGTGGAGTCGCTGCTGCTGGTAGCGGAGCTAGTGGAGATGTCCTTGGTGGAGCTGTCGGTGTTCTTCTTGGTGCTAGAGCTAGTGGAGTTACCAGTGCTACCGGAGGCGCTGGAGTCGCCAACCGCAGCCTCGGTCGTTCCACTGGAGCTACTAGCAGTCACAGGCGTTGCTGTGGTGGGTGTCGGGCTGGCAGTGGCCGTAGTGTTGACCGAAGCCCCAGTGGTGCTTCCAGCGGTGCTCGTGGTGGTGCCGGTGCTGTTTCCAGCGGCGCTGCTTGGAGCACTGGTGGTGACAGAAGCCGCAGTCGAAGTGGGGCATGACGTTCGCAGACCGTCGGTCGACGACACGCAGGATGCCACGCCCTGCACGCACAGGAAGTATTCGACCGTGATTGTGCCATTGGTGCCTGATGCACGGTCACGACAGGTGCAGTCGACGCACTGGGCGATGGTCGATCCGTCAGCCGCCGCGCAGGACAGGTAACCCGCGGGGAAGCTGGTCTGGGAGCTGTCGCCCACATAGAGAGAGCTGGTGGCGGCCGTACAGGCGTCCGCCTCTGCATGAGCGACGCCGGCCATGGCCAGCAGAGCTGCCAGTACTAGCGGGACGTACGAAGGGGTACGAAGCATGCCTGAAAGCACCAGAGTCGAGTGAGTCGAGAGCCTCAACTGCCACGAGAGAGAGAGATAGAGGCAGGAACGTACGTGGGACGCGCATCGTAGAGACTTTGAGCTCCAAGAAGGAGAATTGGGCCGCTGAAGAGGCGAGGATGGTCGGAAAGGAGCTCTCTGCGATTCCATGTGGCTCTTCGTTGTCGAATCGCATGGGTCAAGTGGCCCCTTGGCCAATCGTGACTGCGCTGACATCTGTTCCGCCCTTGATCATGTTTGACCACTTTATGAAATAGTACGTATTTAATTAGACATGCTTTTCGAATGTTGCACAGTAGCAATAAGATATTTAAGGTACAGTATCGACTAATAAATATAATATACTGACTAATTTTGGCTGAAAAGAAAATAGGGTCAGGAGCGTGCAAGCGTACAGTATTCCTTGCTTTTCTAATATTCAATCGGATTCGTTGAACAAAGGCTGATGAAGTCAGCAGTCTTTGAGAGGTGCGGCTTGCCCTCGCTAACGAGAGGCCCATAGAAATGCATATCCGTAAAGCTGCCCTATACAGAGAACATAGTTTAGCACCTAAGAGCCAGCGAAGCACACTTTACCTTACGTAAGTTAGAGAAAGACTCACCGTCCGTACCAATTTAAATATGTACATCTGCATGAATAGTGAGGAATACTTTACACGACTGAACAGTAATGTCTTTACTCAAGAGTGTGTATCGTGCAATAGAGTGCAGTCTACGTATCATATTTACAAGGAATTCACCGTCATAGGAATTTGTTGATGTACATCTGGTGAACTGGATCCTTTGGCTGAACCATCTGTTGCACAGACTAAATGTACTGTAGGGTCACGGAATGCATTAGAAAATGGCAAATCAGCAGAAAATGACAATTCGTATTTGTTGTCCAATCAAAATCGCGGAAAAATTTATGAGGTGATCTTACTGGCAGATATAAAAAAGGGGCAATAAAGAAATACCCCAATATCAAACGTTAATAAAAAAAATACCCATTTTAACAATAAATAAAAAAATGCGCCATTTTCGTAAAGTACGGGGACACCTCGTAAAATTCACAGAACATGTATAGACGGTATAGTTACTCAGCTGTATATGTATAGTGATATACACACATGCACGCCCTGCGCACTTAACGCAAGTTGAGCAGAACTAGCCAATACAGTGAGAATAAAATGGGAACATTCCCAAGTGAATATACAATGAATCGGGTTTATCAAGCCTAACGCAAGTTGACGAGAAGGCATGAGTAGCCAATCATATGAGAGAATAAAAGGAACATTCCCCAATTACTTATCATCCAATCCTCGTGCAGGAGCTGTGGAATGTGCGATAGATGCGAATTTTCCACCACACTCAGACAGTTTAATCATATAAAAGCTTTAATAAGCATCCTCATTTTCGAAATGGAGCAGCAC